>JAMKQA010070138.1:0-14253 GCA_024699735.1 Posidonia australis | reverse complement strand
CCCCCCCCCCCCCCCCCACGTGCACAAGCACCATCTACCTATCCCAACATTGTCAGCCAGCCCATGCCTGCACATACCAACTTGACGGGTGTTGGGGCCTTAGGGATCCATTTCCTTTCTGCTTCTAGGTCTACGACATCCATGGTGGACCCCTCTGATCTAATCCATGCTATTGATGAGCCATTCCCTACCTATCTATATTGTTTAAGTCGTGCCGTTTCTAAGTCAGCAGTCCACATTATGAAGCTGATTGCAAAGGCGGAGCACACTGCTGCACCATCGACTACGCACTCTGAGGCGCCCATTTGCCTGCTCGCTTGACCCATGCCTATTCATCCTATCCAGCATCCTATCCAACCAGACCATGTCTCAGTCAGCCCGATATCGACGTCGCTGGAACTAGCAACACACACCCCTTTGCTTATCAACTTAACGAGGGACACTCACCAGATACGCTATGATTATGTCACAGAGATGTGCGCAAAGGTCACCAGGTCAGCAATGGTGTATAGGCCGCCAATGCTAGTAACCCAACCTAATCGTTTAGCGTCTTCCCTTCACCAATCAGCTACTCAACCATCTAGGACAGCCCCTTGTTCAGTCCCTACCACTTCTACTAGGCAGGAGCAGTCCTCTACCGATATCATGTCTCAACTAAACAAGGTTATGGCTAACATCTCTATTTGGGATCTCATCCATACTTCTTTTGAACATCGGGAGGCCTTCCTTAGGGTCTTTGAGGCTGCTCATGTCTCCCCCACCATAGAGTCGTTCGCTCTTGAAAATATGGTGGGCATGATTGCAGAGCCTCATGTCATTTCTTTCTCCAACGAGGAATTGCCTCCAGCAAGAGTCAATCATAACCATCCCCTGTTTATTACAGTGCAATATCAGAGCTTCAGAATTCCCCTCACCCTGGTAGTAATGGCACGGGCCTAAATGTTTGCCCTTTGTGTACAGTAAATAAAATTGGATTCAAAGCCGAGGATGTCATACCAGCTACAAAGGAAATGATAGCTTTCAATAACATGCATCACGACACTCTAAGGATGCTAGTTTTTCCTCTCACCATAGGGCCTGTAGTCTTCGATGTCGAGTTCTATATTGTGGATTTGGAGCCTACTTTCAATCTCCTGCTTGGGTGCCCTTAGTTGCACAAGCATCAGGTGATCCCCTCGACTCTCCATCGTATGGTTAAGTTCCGCTGGGGCAACGACGTAGTTGTTGTCATGGCGAAAGATTTTGACAAAGAAAAGATCGAGTCGTCTCTGCTGTCTCACTCCAAACCGTTCATTTTGACCCCAAGTCATCTGATGTCATGGTTTGGGTCTATAGTTTCGAGCCAATCAATTACATCCCAACTCTCGAGCTTGTCAGCTACCTGACTATTCGCAGTAATCCCCTTCAGATGGTCGAAAACGTGTGTCGCAAATGGAGATATAAGAAAGGAACACCACTCGGGCGACACGGCTAGGGAATCTCCGAGCCCATCCACGTAGAGGAAAGGTGAGAGTTCGAGGGACTAGGCTACGAGTGGCAGCCGCACAAAGACAGATATTCACGTGCTAGGAGGCACAAGAAGATCTTTATTTCGTCGAACCTCACTAACTTTGTCAGTGTAGGGATACTTGATCCCAATCAGAGCCAAGCCTCTATAGAGAAGAGCCGACATAGTTTGTGCAGCCACAACCTCAACCACCTACAATCATATTGGCAGCATCAGCCACCGCCCCAGCAACGAGTCTTGCAGTAATAGTCTTACAAGTAATCACGCCAATAGATCAATCAATGCAGTCAGCCAGTTTTGGACATCACTTACAGCAGTCTCAGATCTAGCCAGTAGAGGCCCACAGTCCAGATAAGCCAGTGGCAGTGTAGAGTGCCATCAAGTATCCTGATTGCACCTCGGAAGAAGACAAGACAGTCAACAAGGCAATTCAATTGAGTGACCAAGCCAGTGATTTAGAGTTGTTGCTACAATAACAGTTGTCGGTATGAGTCGAAGACGTAGCCGAGCATCATAGGTTGAGAAAAGGAAAGACTAAAGTGTTAGAATTAAAGCCAACAACCCTCCATCAGCAGTTGGACTACTCATCCATCATGGTCTTGGCCGAGTCACAACCAGAACCCACTAGACCATTAGAGTTAATCTCTTTATAGCTGGGAGGCAGGTCTAGATGGTACACACAACTGAAGCATCACCTTAAGCAAGGTGAGGGTAAAAAAAAAAGACCCTGAGTTAGGCTCAAGAGGAAAGCTAGATGGTAGCATTCCTATCAGTCAGTAGTAGGACAGCCGTCAGTCAGTAGCACCCCTTGTACATACTATAGAAAATACATAAAAATCAGAAAACCTAGAAAATACAAAAAAGAATAAGAAAAACCAAAAAAATCAGAAAACTCAAAAAATCAAAAAATAGTATCAGTAGCCGAAGAAGTAGATCAACCTAGCCAGTTCGTAGAGGTCACGCAGTGCAGATATAAGAACACCAAAGTCAGTGTGACCGTCATGAAGCACCATCAAGGACAGAAATCAGAGCACATCCTCTCCTTCGACGTCACTGATCCAACCTTCGAAGAAGAAATCTTATCAAATCTCATCGCTTATGAAGAAGAGGATGATGACATAGATGAAAATGGCGAGACACCTGAATTCCAGCCCCATGACAATGACCTAGAGGGGCCAAATATGCATGTCGAGGAAGAAACTAAATGGGTCAACATCGGCACAATAGAGGCTGTCAAAGAGGTACTCATCAGTGCTAAGTTGTCACCACAGGCTAGGACAGATTTCATTGCATTTCTGAAAGAATACATAGATGTCTTCGGATGGAGCTATGACGACATAGTCGGTCTAGATGTCGAAGTGGTGGTACACACATTACCCCTAAAGCCTAACGAGAGGCCAGTCAAGCAAAAACTCAGGAGATGGTGACCCCAATGGATCTTGAAACTCAAGGAGGAAATCATGAAGCAGCACAAGGTGAACTTCCTCAAGGTTGTATTATACCCAAAGTGGTTAGTAAATGTTGTCCTAGTGCCAAAGAAAGACGGAAAGGTCCGTATGTGCATCAACTATAGAGACCTCAACAAGGCAAGCCCCAAGGACGATTTCCCACTTCCTCACATAAACGTCTTGGTGGACAATACAGTCAGACACAAAATGTTATCATTTATGGATGGCTTCTCAGGGTACAATCAAATCAAAATGGCCGAGAAGGACATGGAGAAGATATCCTTCATCACCCCCTGGGGAGTTTTCTACTATTGAGTAATGCCATTTGGGCTCAAGAATGCCGACACTACTTATCAAAGGGAAATGATAGCACTTTTCCATGACCTCATGCATCAGGAAATGGAGGTCTATGTAGACGATATGATTGCCAAGTCCAAAGTGCCTGAGGAACACCTTGTTTGTTTGAGAAAGTTGTTTGACTGCCTTAGAAAGTACAAATTCCGTCTTAACCCAAACAAATGTATATTCGAGGTGTCTTTTGGTAAGCATTTGGGATACATCATCAGTCAACGGGGAATCAAGGTTGACCCTAGTAAAGCAAGAGCCATCATTGACATGCCTCCCCCTACATCTAAGAAGGAGGTTCGGAGTTTATTGGGCCGATTATAGTATATCAGCTGATTCATCGCCCAGCTTACCCCCATCTGTGGACCTATCTTCAAACTGTTAAGAAAGAACGCGCAGGTTCACTAGAATGAGGAATGTCAAGCTGCCTTCGACGAACTCAAGCAGCTCCTTACAAAACCTCCCGTCTTGGTTCCACCCACACCTGAACGACCTCTCTTGCTTTATCTCTCCACCACTCAGCACTCCATGGGCGCGGTCCTTGGGCAACACGATGAGTTAGGACGTAGGTGAGGGCCATCTACTACTTGAGTAAAAAGTTCAACAATTGTGAAGCTAGGTTCAGTCCCATAGAGAAGATCTGCCTATCCCTTGTCTGGGCCACCCAGTGCCTCAGACATTATATGATGGCATATTCGGTCTTTCTCCTATGCCGACATGATCTCATGAAGTACTTGTTCCAAAAGCCGGCATTAGTTAGACGATGCGTGAAATGGCAAGTGTTGTTATCCCTGTACGACATTACATTTGTCATGCAGAAATCAATGAAAGGACAAGTGGTAGCAAACCACCTAGCCGACTTACCACTGCTAGAATACGATCCTTTGCAGATGTAGTTCCTGAATCAAGACATCCTATTCGCCATGGGAGATTCAGATTCTGAAGAGCCATAAGATAGGCCCAGGTGGCATCTATACTTTGACGGAGCCGTTAACAAGAGGGGTAGAGGAATCGACGCAGTATTGTCGACACCATAGGGATAGATGACCCCTTTTTCCAGAAAGCTCACTTTTGAGTGCACCAACAATGAAGCCGAGTACGAGGCATGCATCATGGGATTGCAGATCGCTTTAGAACATGGCGCATGAAAGCTACAAGTACATGGGGATGCCATGTTAGTCATATCCCAGATCAACGGTGACTGGAAAACTAAAGATTCAAAGCTCGTGCCATATCATGAATATCTCCTACAGCTTGTCAAGGAGTTCGAAGAAGTGCACTTTTCCTTCATGAGTAGAGCTAAAAATTCCTACACAGATGCACTGGCAACCCTTGCGTCCTGGCTCTCAATACCTGAAGAGCGCACAGTCGATGTATCGGTGACCCGAGCAGAGTAGTCTGTTCATTGGTTGAGCATAGAGGAAGCGAACCTGTTAGTAGAACTTCCATGGTATCACGACATTAAAACCTTCCTAGAATCAGGCAATCTCCCAAATGGCATCTCAGTAGCAGATAAGAAGACCATGGCACAGTTGGCGTCAAGATACGTGTTGGGCGGAGGGCATTTGTACAAAAGATCATAAAACCAGATGCTTTTGCGGTGTGTCAACAAGAAGGAGGTGGATATCTTGATGCTTCAAATCCACACTGGGACATGTGGCCCTCACATGAATGGAATATTGTTAGCCAAAAAGATCATGTTATAGGGTTAGTTTTGGTCAACTACGGAAGCAGATTGTTGTCGTTTCGTGCGCAAGTGTCACAACTGCCAGATCCACGAGAACTTCATACATGCTTCCCCTCAGTAGCTACACAACATGTCTTCATCGTAGCCTTTCTCTACTTGGGGAATAGACGTTATTTTAGCCATACATCCGGTGCCATCCAATGACCACAGTTTGATGCTTGTGGCCATAGATTACTTTACCAAAATGGTATAAGCAACCTCTTATAAGACTGTCACAGCCATAGACTGTACACTGTAGCTGGTGTTTTGTCTGTGACTTTTGACCAAAGAGTAGCTAACATGCCCCTGGTATTGGACTGGCTGGACATCACTTGAGGGTATGGGGTCTTGGAAGCCAGGCTGCAACTACAAATGTTCCGTGAGCCACTAGAGTACTTGAGACCGTCACTAGCTGAAGCAAGCGACCATTCATCAAGTGACTGAGAATATGTGCAACCAACTGCTATCCTGTTCTGTACTTGGAAGATTGAAGGAATAAGGGCGACTTGATAGAGGTCTTTGATTGAGGTTGTAATCTGCCCCTGACTGGCATGTTTGGGGCATATTCTGTTCATCTATGGTGTTTTGATGGCTCTGTATTTGGACACACCACTTTAGGATATCTTCCTGATTGTCTTTGCCAAATTCTGGATTGTGGCGTTGGATTCAGAGCCATGCTGTCGTCTCTGCTAATCATTTGTCATGAAGGTTCTGATCAGAGAACAATTGTTTTGCCCTTGGTGAACCAAATAACAGAATATGTGAGCCCAGCTAGAAAGCAGCTATCATGCCCCTAGTATAAGGGTGAATGATCCCTTGAATCACTGAAGTGGTTGCAGCTGATTTTGATTGAGGCCAGAGACACCTTCGTCCCTTGACTGGAGGCATGTATACTCATCCACTGTTCTGAGCTATGCTCGGATGGCAAGAAGTAATGTGAGACGTCAAAGTATATCTTAGGCTGGCTATTCCTGCTCTGTTGCTTGTTATGCCACTGTGCTCTGGCTACAGACATGTATTCGACTGTGTTGTCCTTAGGCCTTCCACAAACAATGTCTACCATGCTTGAACTGTTGCGGAGGAATTGTTGTCACGCTGCTAACTCTGCAAGTCCGTGTAGCTCGTACACTGACTAGTGTCCTCACTGTATATGTACTTTGACTACTGAGGAGCTGGAATGTCCCTGGGTAAAAGCACTTGGCAAAGAGCCTACAAACAAAAAGACTAATCCAAGCAAGGCTATGATGATTATTATTGTTGTTGTGGACTCTATTATTGTGAGCAAATTTGTTATTTAAGAGCAATTTTTTTTGTTTGACCAAGAAATTCCTACCTTGTGATTTCATTTGCTTGTTATCTGCATTTACTGTCCTGCTTGTTCACTTAGTTTGTTATATGGATCGTTTTCTTGTTTAGTTCAGTTGTCGGTTTGCCCTCAGCTAGGTTGGAAAAGCCATATGCCTGTTAGAGGAGGATGACACCTTCGACTCGGTTGCCACTACAAAGACTTACAAGTCGTTAGGTGGCTCTCATTGGGTAGGGGTGGCACTCGAACTCACTGTGAGGTATTGTGGTGGACCTGGCTCCATGCCAAACACTTTAAGGTCCTGCACCTACTTTTTCTTTTTCGATATCATCGTCTTTTTTTTTCTTTTATTCCCTCATAGATGTGTGGCTTCACTCTAACCTTGTCTTGGAGGTAATAAGTGCTTGATCTATTCAGGAGGCCTTTACTGCAAGAGGGTGGGTCAGTCCCTTGAAAGTATGATTCTACTGAGCGCATACTCCAACTCCTCTCCAAAGTATGGTAAGGGTAGAGCTACGACGCATGCCTCTCACTCTTGGGCTGACTTCTGTCTTTGCCTTCTGTCTTCTCTATTCTTTTATGCCCTTGTGAATGTATGTTTTCTTTTCTGGCTCACACTCTCAGTCACCCCTAACATTTTATCTCCCTCTTGGAGGTGCAGCTTGGAGCTTGGACATTTCTTCTGGCTTTGATATTTGGTGGCTCCCTTGCTAACCTGGTCGTCTAAATAGTGACAACTGAGGAGGGATAATCCATTCTGACATTGGCAAGCTTTTCCGATTTTCATCATCGGGCAGAATGTTAATGATAAGCAAACTACCCTTTAATTATTCTTGATGTTTTTCTGTTGTTTATGCTTTTTCCTTTTTCTATTTATCTTTTGTGCTTTTCTATTTTTTTGTGTTTTGATATATGATGATGCAGAACGAAAACAAAGGAAACACAGAAAAAGGATATAGCTCCAAGCCTTGTCGTTGATGTTTTGCTGATGCCATTGAGGTTCAAAGTAACTCCTTGCAGTGCCACTGGAAGACAGAATCAAGGCAAGTGTAACAAAAGCTATCACAACCGTTGTTGGAATCGAGGCTGTCATTGTCAATGTTGAATCTGTTGATGACACTAACATTGTATCTTTGCTGGAACAGATATCAGCTGTGACGGCTGTCTCCCACTTGATCTAGGGTATTTGCACATATTAGGTTAGATCAGCACATGGCAAATCGACAAACTTTAGGGTTGGACCCCCCTGGGGGAACAAGAACTAAAGTGTCGCATACGAGTGGCGCCGAACAGAACCGAGAAAAGACAATAAAACAAACAAGGCAAGAAAGGACCTAGAACAAAAACAACAATACAAAGAATACCGCTAAAAGGACTAAAGAACAAACTAGGCTAAAGAGGCCTGAAGGATACCCAAGGAAAAGCTGGGAGAAAGAGGAAGACCCATGAGATTCCAGTTTCCTCGGAGCTTGCAGGCTCGAACACGGTAAGGCGGGCTATTCTAAGGTGTGCACGTGTTTGTGGGGGCTACCTCCTGCGTGTTGAACCCTCGCTACATTGGACCCTACAAAATTGTCAAGAGGGTCGGGGAAGTTGCCTATCAGTTGAACTTGCCTCCAGAGATCTCGAGCATGCATAGAGTGTTCCACGTCTTGATGTTAAGGAAGTGTTTGACAGCTGCATCCCAAGTGATTCCAGTTCAGTCGGATGGGCTGCAAAAAGATTTAACCATGGTGGAGGATGCTGTGTAGATCCTCAGGAACAAGGTGATTCCTCTTGTGCTAGTCCAATGGCAGCATCATGGTGTTGAGGAAGCTACTTGGGAGCGAGAGGCGGACATGCTGTTCCAGTACCCCCATTTGTTTGATCAGTGAATTTCGAGGACGAAATTATTTTGAGGGGGTATGATGTAACATCTGTGCCTGTTTTTCCATTTAATATAAACCATGGAATTTCTTGTGATTATTGTGTGTGGTTTATTAATGGTAAATCCAGGTTGTGTTTGTTGGTTGTGGTCTCTCCCTGTGTTTTGTGCCCCTGGTTTCTCCTTCATGGTGTGACTTCTTTGGCTTGTGGGTCTGTTGTGCAATTGGGTCCCGTGTTTGGGGGTGAGACCCATTTGAGGTTGGACCTGCTCAAGGGAGCCCAACCCCTATGTGACTTGAGCCGTCTGTTCTCCCCCGTGACCTCGAACCTATCCTCTTACTCGTGAGGCTTGGCAATGCTGCTCGTCTCGTCCCTTCGATGGTAGGGTGGTTGGCAGTGGATCGGCGGAATCTGGGGGATGGCAGGCTTGACAGTGGCTTTTAAGGGAGGTGCAAGGCATGGGGGAGGAGCGGAGAAACCAGAGAGAGGGTGAGGGGGAGTGTGGAGGCTGAGGAGGAGTCGCGCGTCGGAGGAGATCGCGCGAGTGTGGGGGAAGGCTGGTGCCGTGTATCGCCGGAACTTGAGGGCACGTGAGGCTCGTTGAAGCTAGGTACGCATTTTTCCTTCCGTTTTCCTCAATCAGTTGAGGCATGTTTAGGTTAAAGGACAAAATAATGGTTAATGCTACCAAAATTCATGCAAAAATGAGGAAAATGTTGGGAATGAGAGGAATAATGTGGTTATGTTGATATCATGTTGATTTGCGGGTGTTTTGTATGATTTTCGTGGGTATTCTTGAAGCATGCTACAGTGATTGTGTTTGGGCTTGATGCCTTTGTGATTTTTGATAGAATAGCTTGCTTAGCTGTTTTATGATCGGATTGAGGGGTTTTGAAGTAGAATTGGAGGTCTACACCCCATGTTTTATTGGTAATTTTCGTGGCATGTTTGATGGGTCTGATCCTTACTCCCACTTTGAGGGAGAAGAAACAGCGAAGGTCGGGGAGATTTCTTCAATCGCAGAAATTCGGTATGCCGAACTGGGTTCGGTATGCCGAAATACTCCCAGCTGGTTCCCTGGACCACTGATTCGGACGACCGAAGCATTTCGGTCGACCGAATCAGGGGATTTCGGATGACCAGATGATTTCAGTTGACTATTCTAGTGAGGGACTGGTTTATCTGACAGGGATTCAGAATGCCGAATTATTTCGGTCGACCGAATCAGGGAATTTCAGTCGACCGGGAATAAAAATCGGTACGCCGAATCAGGACCTTGAGGCATTATGGGAAATGTTTAGAAAAATGTTGATAAATATGGATAAATACATGATAAATGTATGAATGCATGGAAATGACTTGTGAGATGATGCATGCAAATATGTTATTCTTTTTATGGTGTTTTCCATGAGATTCTGACATATGGCTTTTATGTGTGAATGTGGACCCATGTGAGGGGTGATTGCATGGTATAATGACCATGAATGAATGTGTGGGTTTAAAGACCACAGGTAATGAATTGATGCATGATGCATGTGATTGCAAAGAGTTTTATGAATGGAAAATGGTTTTGATAAATGTTTTGAAAAGAGAAATTGCATATGATTTTAAAGAGAATAAAGGATATAGTACGAACCACAATGATACCAGGACTTGCCGACGAGGTAGTGAGACCTCTAGAGATGTCGGGGACATGTCCTTGGTTGTGGTTGCCGAGTTTACGATCCGAGGTAGGAGCCTCGAGGCTGTGGTGGTACTGTAGGACCCGGGGTACGAGAGACCCAGACTACCCTCAGTGCCGGTGCTGGACGGGTCTGGGGTTAGAGTCCCCAGGTGTTCGGGCACCAGGGCGTCCCTAGGACGCACTTCGTGCTTGTACCAGTGAGGGTACATTTTAAGGCTACGGTCGGGGCAGTTGAACTCCAGCACAGGGTGGTTCACCGCGGCACTGCAGTGTGAGTGTGGTGACATGGAATCCTCACCAGCTGCTTGTAGCCGGGTTGATCGCCTGTGGCCAGGTTCATGCGACCAGTTTTGGAATGGAAAAGTGTGAATTTGTGTGTGTGGACTAGTTCCTAGCCCGGATTGTGAAATGATTGGCTTCTCCAGTGTTGAGAATAAAGGTTTATGAACGAGCATGAGGTTTTGAAAGAAAAAGAAAAGAAAGTTTGAAATGACATTGTTTTCCATGTTTTTCTAATTGGACATGTGGTTTTGGAAATGGTAGTTTTCTGGCAATGTTTTTTCGTGGGGTTTTAGCACTGTTTTGGGGCACGTACTGGGTGACATTCCTATCACTCACGCGTGTTTTCCTTGTCCCCTTTGTTTCAGGTGCTCAGGTGTAGGGGCAGTCTAGTCTAGTGCATCTTTTCGAGCTACGTTTGCCGCACATAGGTCTGGGTGTTTAGCTTTATTTATTTAATTCTGTTATTTAGATTCTTTTAGCTACTCTTGGGTAGTTCTTGTATTGTTGTGTAGCACTGGAGTGTTACAATATATATATATGTATATATATAGGTATATATATGTATATATATGTATATATATATATGTGTAACATCTGTGCCTGGTTTTCCCTTTTAATATAAACCATGGAATTTCTTGTATTTAGTTGTGTGTGGTTTATTAATGGCGAATCCAGGTTGTGTTTGTTGGTTGTGGACTCACCCTGTGTTTTGTGCCTCTGGTTTCTCCCTTGTGGTGTGATTTCTTTGGCTTGTGGATCTGTTATGCTTTGGGACCTGTGTTTGGGATTGATGCCCACTTGGGTTTGGGCTTGGACCTAGTCAAAGAGCCGACCACGCCCGTGACCCTAGTTTTTCTTCTCTCCACGCCCGTCACTTGCCATCGGTCCTCTCCTACGCATGTGGGGTAGCAGGAGGGCTGCTCATCCTGTCCCTTCCAGAGCAGCGAGGCTGGCGGCGGACCGGCGTGCTTCGAGGGATGGCAGGTGCTGAGGTGGCTTTAAAGAGGGTGGCGGGTCCTGTGGGGATAGAGGGGAGAACTAGAGTGAGAGGGCACAAGGGAGTGTGGAAGTTGAGGAGGGGTCGCGTGTCAGGAGTGGTCACGATAGTGCAGAGGTTGGCTGGTGCTGTGTACCGCTCGAGCTTGAGGACACGCGAGGCTCGTCGAAGCCAGGTATGCGTCCCTCCATCTGCTTCTTTTCCTCGGATGTGGCATGTTAGGTTAAAGGAGAAAATCATGGATAATCATGTTAAAATCATGCAAAAATAGGGAAATTGTTGAGAATGTGATGAATGGCATTTTCATGTTGATCCATGAGTATTTTGTGGGGTTTTGAAGATGTTCATGTTGCATGCTACAGTGATTGTATTCGAGCTTGATGCCTTTGTGATTTTTGATAGAACAGCATGCTTAGTGGATTCGTGTTTCTATTAAGGGGTTTTGAAGTAGACTTGGTGGTCTACACCCTATGTTTTTATTCGAATTTTTGAGGTAGATTAGAGGGGTCCGATCCTTACTCCCACCTTAGGGAGAAAGGGGTGATGGTGACCTGGGGTGTTTTCTGCAACTGCAGAAAACGGTATGCCGAATTGGATTCGGCAAACCGAAATACTTCCAGGTGGTGCTCTGTGTCGTGGATTCGGACGACCGGGGAAGTTCGATTGACCGATCTGATAGGGGACTGATAAACCTATTCGGGATTCGGAATACTGAAATTCTTTGGTATGCCGAATCAAGGGATTTTGGTATACCGATACCCAATTCGGTATGCCGAATCAGGACCCTAAGCCATTTTTGGGAAATGTTTAGAAAATGTTGATAAATATGGATAAATACATGATAAATGTATGAAATGCATGGAAATGACTTGTAAGATGATGCATGCGAATATGTTATTTTTAATGGTGTTTTCCATGAGATATTGAAACATGGCTTATGTGTGTGAATGTGGACCCATGTGACGACTGATTGCATGGTACAATGACCATGAATGAAAGTGTGGGCTTAAAGACCCAAGGTAACGAATTGATGCATAATGCATGTGATTTGCAGAGAGTTTTATGAATGGAAAATGGTTTTGATATATGTTTTGAAAAGAGAAATTGCATATGATTTAAAAGAGATTAAAGGAATTGTAGGAACCACAATGAAACCAGGACTTGCCGACGAGGTAGTGAAACCTCTAGCGATGTCAGGGACGTGTCCTTGGTTGTGGTTGCTGAGTTTGCGGTCTGGGGTAGGAGCCTCGAGACTATGGTGGTACTGTAGGACCCGAGGTACGAGAGACCCAGACTACCCTCAATGTCGATGTTGGATGGGTCTAGGGTTAGAGTCCATAGGTGCTAGGGCACCAAGGTGTCCCTAGGACGCACTCCGTGCTTGTACCAGTGAGGATACATTTTGAGGCTGCGACCGGGGCGGTTGAACTCTAGCGTGGGGTGGTTCACCGCAGCACTACAGTGTGGGTGTGGTGACATGGAATCCTCACCAGCTGCTTGTGGCCAAGTCGATCGCCTGTGGCTAGGGTGATGCGACCAGTTCCTAGCCCGGATTTGTGATAAGTTGTGCTAATGGTTTTAAATGATGTTTTGGGCAAGGAAACTAGATGAAATGATTTATTTCTCCTGTGTTGAATATATAGGTTTATGAACGAGCATGAGATTTTGAAAGAAAAGAAAAGAAAGTTTGAAATGCCATTTTTTCCATGTTTTTCTAATTGAATATGTGGTTTTGGAAATGGTAGTTTTCTGGCAATGTTTTCAATGGGTTTTAGCGCTGTTTTTGGGGCGCGTACTAGGTGACATTCCTATCACTCATGCGTGTTTTCCTTACCCGTTTGTTTCAGGTGCTCAGGTGTAGGAGTAGTCTAGTCTGGTGCATCTTTTCGAGCCACGTTTGCCGCACACAGGACTAGGTGATTAGCTTTATTTATTTAATTCTGTTATTTAGATTCGTTTAGCTACTCTTGGGTAGTTCTTGTACTATTGTGTAGCACTGGGGTGTTACAAAGTGGTATCAGAGCCTAGGTTCACTAAGTGCACCAGCTTTGGGTGTCCGGCATTGTGGCTTTAGCTAGACTGCTCGATCTATAGGTGTAACATCAGGGCCTGATTATCCATTTCTATTTAATGAACCATGTATTATTGTAATATTGTGTTTAATGGTTTATTAATGGATAATCTGTTGTTTCTTGGTTGTGATCTGGGACCAATTTGGAGTCCGGTTGGAAGATGCACAGTTGTCTTGGTTTGCGTGCCATTTCTTTCTTTTTCTTTTCTTTCCTTTTCTTTTCCCTCACGCGAGCCTCGTCTTCCGCCAACTTCCCCTGTCTTCTTCTTCTTCTTCCCCTTCTCTCCCGTGACGCAGCGGACGGCAGCCCGTGCCTCCCCATCTCGTCCGACGGGATGGGTGGCCAGCGTCTTGTGGGAAGGGATGGGGATAAGAAGGGGAGACGGTGGCAGAGCGGAAGAAGGTGTGTGCGCAGTGATGAGAGAAAGGAAGCAAGGGAGGCTGAGAGGCGCGCGATCGCGGGAGTGGCAGTGAGCTGAGCCATCCGGTCGTCTCGTCGGAGCTCGTGGGGGCTTGCTGGAGAGGGGTAAGGTCGCTGGTTGCCTGCGCAAGGTACGCAATCTCCTCTCCTTCCTTTGCCCTGTTTTAGGTTTAATGTGGCTTTTAAGCATGAAATCGTAGTAAATGCATGATAATTGTGGGAAAATGTGGATATGGTTGGGAATGAGTTCCTTGATGCATGTGTCTGTGGATCATGCCAATTTGCATGAGTTTTGGGAGATTTGAGAAGTTTTTAGCCTTATCTATTTAAGGTTTATTTACGGGCATGATTCCTTTGCAAATTTATATCTCCAAGTGTGGTTGATGGAATCTTGATTGGTTTGAGTGGTTTTGAAGTAGACTCGAGAGTCTACACCCCATGTTTTTATGCAAATTTATGGATTTTTGTACGGAGGTCCGATCCTAACTCCCACTTGGGGAAAGGAAAGGAAAATGGTGTTTGGGGGTTTTCTGCAACAGCAGAAAACGGCATACCGTTTTGAAAACGGAATGCCGTTTTGCCCCAGGTGTGCCCCTGGTC
>JAMKQA010070136.1:0-11602 GCA_024699735.1 Posidonia australis | reverse complement strand
CACCGCCTCCCCTTCTTATCCCCATCCCTTCCCACAAGACGCCAGCCATCCATCCCGTCGGACGAGATGGGGAGGCACGGGCTTCCGTCCGCAGCGTCTCGGGAGAGAAGAGGAAGAAGGAGAAGACAGGGGAAGGTGGCGGAAGATGGGGCTCGCGTAAAGGAAAAAAAAAAGGAAAGAAAAGAAAAGAGAAAGAAATGGCATGCAAATCGAGACAGTTGTGCATCCTCCAACCGGACTCCAAATTGGTCCCAGATCACAACCTGATGCACAGAAAGCCACCCACAACCACACACAGCCAAGAAACAATAGATTATCCATTAATAAACCATTAAACACAATATTACAATAATACATGGTTCATTAAATAGAAATGGATAATCAGGTCCTGATGTTACATTTTCATTTGTTGATCCAAAAATGATATCATCCACATATACTTGGATAATTAGAATGTCATTTTCTAACCTTTTTATGAATAGGGTAGAGTCAATAGCACCAATCGAAAGCTTTTGATCAAGCAAAAATTTCCTTAATCTTTCATACCAAGCCCTAGGTGCTTGCTTGAGTCCATAATGTGCTTTGTTTAATTTGTAAACATGATCCAGATTGAGTTCATCTTCAAAGCCAAGGGGTTGCTTGACACTTCTTCTTCAATAAATCCATTTAGAAAGGCACTTTTCACATCCATTTGAAATAATTTAAACCCTAGGTGACTAGCATATGCTAACAACGTCCTAATGGACTCTAATCTAGCTACAGGAGCATAGGTTTCATCAAAATCAATGCCTTCCTCCTGATTATAACCTTGAGCTACTAGCCTAGCCTTATTTCTAACTATTTTCCCAGATTCATCTAATTTATTTCTAAAAATCTATTTCGTTCCAATAACTTATTGATTTTCAGGTTTTGAAACCAACTCCCAAACATTGTTTCTTTCAAATTGATTCAACTCCTCATGCATGGCATTTACCCAATAGTCATCATCACAAGCTTCAATTACATTTTTGGGTTCAATAGATGATACAAAAGCATAAGTTGCACAGCCATGATCGAGATTGGATCGTGTTTGGATTCCTTTGGACACTTCACCTATGATGAGTTCCTTGGGATGTCCATACACGTATTTGCAATTTTTACGACTAGGTTGTTCAACATTAAGTTTTAATTCCTTACTTTGGTTTTCTAATGTGTTTACATTTACTTCTTGATCATCATCAATATCTATGTTTATTGCCTTAGTTTCAGTATTTTCTTCAAAATTTACATGCATTGATTCTTCCATTATTAATGTTCTTTTATTATAAACTCTATAAGCCTTGCTCCTAGAGGAATATCCAAGGAATATTCCCTCATCAGCTTTGAGATCAAACTTATCTAAATTGTCCTTAGTGTTTAAGATAAAGCACTTGCATCTAAAAATTTTAAAGTAAGATATTCTAGGAGTCTTGCGAAACCAAAATTAAAATGGGGTTTTATTCAAAATCGGTCGAATTAAGCCTCGGTTCAAAATATAACAAGCAGTATTTACAGCTTCGGTCCAAAAATGCTTTGACAAATTTCTTTTACAAAGCATGGTCCTAGCCATTTCTTGAAGGGTTCTATTTTTTCTTTCGACAACTCCATTTTGTTGAGGAGTTCTTGGAGAAGAAAAGTAACGTTCAAAACCATTCATTTCACAAAAACTTTCAAAATCATCGTTTTCAAACTCCCTTCCATGATCACTTCTTATTTTAATGATTTTTAACCCTTTTTCGTTTTGAACCCTTTTGCAAAACTTTTGAAATTCAATAAAAACATCATTTTTGTTTGCTAAGAAGATAACCCAAGTAAAGCGTGAAAAATCATCGATAATAACAAAAACATATCTTTTACCACCTAGACTTAGTGTTCTACTGGGTCCAAATAAATCCATATGAATCAATTCTAGTGGTTTGGAAGTAGAAACCATATCTTTAATTTTGAAAGATATTTTGATTTGTTTTCCAAACTAACATGCATCACATAGTTTATCCTTTTTTAAATCACTTTTTGGCAGCCATACCACAAGTTCACTTTTGGATAATTTTGAAAGTTGTCCCATATTGGCATGGCCAAGTCTTTTATGCCATAACCAATGTTCGCCATTTGAAGACGCAAGGCAAGATAGAGTCATATTAGGTTTGTGTGAGATTTTTATTTTATACACATTAGTTTTCCTTTTTCCAATAAATATGATTTCGTTAGTTTTAGTATCTATTATAGTACATTCATGTTTGTCAAACATTACTTTATATCCTATATCACACAATTGGCTTATACTAATCAAGTTATGTTTGAGATCATCTACAAGTAGAACATTTTCAATAGATGGATTATGAGAGTTATTTACATTTCCTATCCCGACTATTCTTCCCTTGGCATTATCACCAAATATGACGACTCTGTCTTCTTTGGTGCTCAATGTCCATAAAAGTCTATGATCTCCTGTCATATGGCGGGAGCATCTACCGTCTAGGATCCACTTGGAGTTCATGATTTTCCTGCATCATAGGATGCAAGCAAGGTCTTAGGTACCTACATCATTTTTGATTTCCGTTTTATACCATTTATTTTAGTTTGATTGTTGTCAACCCATTTTGACTGCCTCCTTACAACAAAGATGTATTTTCCGTTTGTAGTTGCTCTTATAAATCCATTTTCATAAGGGGTGTCATTAAATTTTGAATATCTAATTCCATGTTTATTCAATGAATGTCTTTGACTTGAGAGGATTTTATCTAGGTTTTCTTTTCCTTTTGTGAATTTGATTGCAGTGTTAAGTAAGTCATTGCTATTGATTTTTAATGTTGTAATATCTTTTTCTAGATTTTTTATGTTATATTTCATATGGTTGATTTCTTGCTTTAGTTCAATATTTTTCTAATTGAGTTCATCATTTTCATCGAGCAAAATTTTTCCTTCACTAATGAGTTTCTCATTTTCATTTGTAAGTTTTTCTATGTTTTGGTTTTGACTTCTGTTTATGGCTCTTAGAGTTTTGTATTTTTCATATAATTGGTTAAAAGCCTCCAAGAGTTCTTCCATATTGATGTCTTCCATGTTAAGGGAAGAGCTAATCTCACTAGCCTGTGCCATGAAGCACATGTTGGCTTTTTCACTTTTTTAGGCAGAGTCCTCATCAGAAGATGAGTCACTCTCATCCCATGTGGCTTGGAGGGCTTTCTTCTTGATGCGTCTTTCATTCTTTTTATTAATTTTCATCCTTAAAAGTGGACAGTCTCTTTTGAGATGTCCTGGTTTATTGCATTTAAAGCACAGGGATGGATCATCTTTTTCTTTATTTTTATCTTGATATTTATTTAATTTCTTCTGAAATCTTCCTCTCTTAATGAATTTCTTAAATTTTCTAGTTAATAGGGCAATGTCTTCATCTTCATCTTCGGATTCTTCTGAATCTGAAGTAACTTTTAGTACTATATTCTTCTTTTTAGAGTTTTCAATTCCTTCCTTTTCTTTTTCCTTTTTCTTTAGTTAGACCTCATATGAAATCAGGTTTCCTATTAAGTCTTCTAGGGAATATGTAAATAAGTCCTTAGCTTCTTCTATGGCAGTGGTCTTCTTTTCCTGACTAATTCACTTTGAGAATAATCCTTGCCAAGGGATTGTAGGTTATTAGTTATTTCATTAAATCTGGTGAACATTTTACTTATAGGTTCATTATCTTTCATTTTAAATAATTCAAATTTTTGAACAAACATGTTTATTTTTGTTTCTTTAACTTGGTTAGTTCCTTCATGTGTGACTTCTAAAATATGCCATGCTTCATGGGAACTCTTGCAGTTTGAGATCCTAATAAATTATTCCTTACTAACAGCACAAAATAATATGTTTAATCTTTTAGTATCTAATTGTGCTAGTAGTTTTTCTTCATTACTTCACTTTCTAAATGATGTGGAGCTCAAGGTAAAGCCATTTATTACTACATCCCATAATTCAAAGTTTATTGATTTCAAATATATGATCATCCTACATTTCCAATAACCATAATTTATTTCATCAAAAAATGGTGGCCTATTAATGCTTTGTCCCTCTACAATATTATTGTTAAATAATAAAAAAGCCATATATTCTAGTAGATAATTAATTGAACTCTAGAAAATCTTGCTCTGATACCAATTGTAGGATCGAGTAGCTTCTCTAGAGGGAGGTGAATAGAGAATTTTAGTTTTTAATATTTACGTTCCCAATTTTAATTACAAGTTAATCAAAATGAAGTGTGTTAATAAAGTAAACAAGAAACTATTGCACAATCATATAAATTTGAGGTTAAGACTAATTCATGCACATGAAGAGGATGAGAGAAATTAAATATACAGGCAATTTATAGTGGTTCAGCCAAAACCCCAGCCTAGTCCATTCCTCAAGACCCTCTTGAGATTTTTTCCTTATACTAAAGTGATAAAACACTTACATGCGTTGGCTATCCCACCAACCCACTCCTTGCTCATTCCACTTCTCGTTCTCCGAGAAGCTAGAGCCTCCTCTTGTAGCTTTACAACAGATGCCTTCCCTTTCACAGAGCACTTTCACATAAAGATTACAATACCGGCTTGTAAAGAGAATGTAGGACAGAGTTTGAGCACAGTAATCGAGAGTTACAAGTATATAGATGTGATGTGTGTCCTATCAAGGCTTGTAGAGGTCCTATTTATAGCCAAAGGACCATCAAAAGATGTGTTTAACGACTAGAAAACGGTCATAAACAGCTAGTCTATCGGAATGCCATTTTTACCTTCGGAATGCCATTTATGTCCTCAAACAACAACTCTCGGGCAATTCGGTATGTTGGAATTATTTTGGTATGCCGAATTCTCCTGATACGGTATACCGTTTTAGTACGGTATGTCATTTTATCTTCAGCTTTATCTCCACAATCTTTTTCGGAGTTCCGTTGCTTGTGTCGATTTTTCCTGCTTCGGTATGCTGTTTTTCTCTAGTATGCCGTTTTTGATTCTTCATCTTTGATTCGGAGTTCCGTTTTGTGTACCAATTCTTCTGTTTCGGTATACCGATTTTCCTCCGGTATGCTGATTTTGATACTTCATCCTTGATACAACCAAATTGCTAAGTACATCCTTATATATTTTTTTACAACATATTTCATACGGTTCACATGACTAAAGTAATTACAATTCTGTAATCTTATTTTTCTTTCATGAAAATATACAGAAAATTCATTAGTCCAAGTATAATCATCAAAACAAAGTATATTTCTAACATGTTAGAATATCTGCAATCTAGTTCGCACTAGAATTATAGGAAGTCTTGACCACTCCTGCTTGTATTGGTTGCTATGAGAATTGCTGCCACATTATCATGGTAATGTAATGTGTTTTGTAAGATTGATTTCTTGATATTATAACAAGTATTGTTACTAAGTGATTTTGCAACATGTGTTTGCCATTGCCCTATAGTCAGCTTTTGCTGATGACCTGGATACTATAGCTTGTCCTTCATACTAGATTGAAATCTCATATGTTAACTGTAGCTTAATTATGTTGATTGATTGATGGTCTAAAATGTTGATGTATATTCAAGCACAAGCTGGAAAAGATATTAACTGACACTTTTATCAATGTATGCCATCCATCTACAAGATATGCTATTGAGGGTTTGTTGCTCAATGCTATTGTATGCAAGAATGAAGATACTAAATGGTGATTTTAATGCAAATATGAAGCTTTTGCAGCACGATCCTCAATATGTGGACCTTGAATACATTTTGCATGTAGCACAAGACTTGAAGACCTAATGCCTAATGTTGTTTTAGAATGTAAATTTCTAGAAATTATCTAATAACATGGAAATGAAAATAAACTTCCACCATTATTATTTACGTTAATTACAATAATCATCCCAAGAATGTGATATTAAACAAACAACTCTACTATGCATAACAACACTACTATGCATAATAATTACCAATTTCTGTATCATAAGTCTTAATAGTTGACAACTTAACTCAAGAACAAGCATTTGCTTGGGTTGACTTGACATGAACTGCCTAACCTGTGTAAGGGTTGTGCATAATAATTAATAAGATATATATTCAAGGTAAAGCATGCATTAACTGGACAAAGTAAAGTATAACATGAAAAATTATAGTAGCTAGATATACTTATAATATTTGACGTTCGAGATGACGGAGGCGTTTAACCCATGAACAAAGTATAATTGTAATACCCTACTACTTGTAAGTGCTACCAAATAGCATCACTACCCAATTATAATAATTAAACAATTAAAATAACTGGGAAGGGTCAAACAACTACCCAAGAACAGTGTATGGCTAGTGGCTCGGGAAAACTCGAACACCAGTGATTGGATTGCACTCCAGCTATACACCTGAAAAGCCAAAACACAATAAAACAAATACGCATGAGTGACTTCTAAGTCACCTAGTATACACTCCACATAAAAACCATGGTAAAACGGTGAGAAAGCACAAATCTCAATTTATAATAACACGTGGCTTTAAACTCATTTCAAATCATCATTTCCTTTTCAAATATTTAGAATCTCTATCCAAAACTATGATCTTTCAAAATTATTTTCTTTCTCAAATTTCATGTAGTTTTAAACCCTTATGCATCTTAAGAAATGCATATTTTCACCGAGATCCAGTCTAAAATCATAAGGCCTCACAAGGCTCAAAATAAAACCACACATTAGCTCGCAGCTGCTTTAAAATCACAATTTCTCATTTATTGCTAGAATCTGGTTAAAATATCAAGCCAAAACACGTAGTCTAATTCTAGCTCAAAACCACACAATTCACATTCATTTCCATTAGTGTTACCTTGACTAGAGATAACCAGACATACAAATAGCCAACGAGGACACTATTTCTCCTGTTGTACTGCACTACCACGGTGAAACTTTTCGTATGGGATAACTCCGTCTTGACCAATAGGCCTCCATATTTATTTACATGCATGGGGATATATCTTTTCCTGACATCCCATCAGTGATCTAGACACCTAGGTTCATATACCTAGGCCTCGCCTACACTGTTTCATCGGTGACCTAGACACTAAAGATCATACATCTAGGCCCAGCCTACAACGTCTCATATCTTGGCAGCCACAGTTGTATCTGACAATTGGTTTCATATTAGATTAACGACACTAAACCTCGTGGATCCGAATCGATAACCACGATCTTATCTGATAATTGGTTCCATACCAGATTAACGACACCAAACTTCGTGGATCCGAATTGATAACCACGGTTGTATCTGACAATTGATTTGATTAGAGTCTCATGCTCCCACTAAATTACTGACACCAAACCTACGTGGTTTTGTAACACATAGCCATTCTCTTTTCAAAATATATGGGTTTTCTTTTCAAATCCATATTCTATTTCACATTTCACACATCATTTCATTTATTGGGTCTCAAGCCCAAAAACCACATCAAATGACTTATTCTCATTTTTCATTAGGTCTCATGCCTGAAAATCACACAAAACCATGCATTCTCATTTTCATTGGGCCTCATACCCAAAACTACATAAAATCATCATTTAATCAAAATCAAATCATTCCACATATTCTATCTCATTTATGTGGATTACCAATCCATACATTTGCTTAAATCATTATTAAAACATCTCTTTTACCCTCATTGGGAAACATCTTATATTTGGACTAGGGTTCTGTTTTGATATGCCAAAAATAAACAGTCGACTAAACCTGGGGTTTGACCCCTTCAACGGTAGACCAAAATCTCTTTTGGTTGTCCAAAAATTCCTGATTTGGTCGATCGAAATCATCCAGTCATCTGAACCAGCGATAGATTTCTATTCCCATGTCAAAACAGTGGACCAAATCTTTCGTCGGTTGTCCAAATTTTCCTGATCCAGTCATCCGAACCAATGACTTAAGTGACCCTTTGCACAGTAGCAAATCGGCATACCAAACCATTTTGGTATGTAGATTTTTGCGATTTCAGAAAATGACCCACACTTTCGCTTGTCTCTTAGCCCCATTGGGAGTGAGTAGTGGACCTACCAAACAATCTACAGAATTCATGCATAAAATAGGGGATGTAGACACTCAAGTCTACTATAAAACCCCTCAATCCATTTCAAAATCCATCAAGCATGCTTCTCACAATAAAATCACAAAGACATGAAACTCGATAAATATTACTATAGCATGCTTGGAAAAACTCATATAAATCCACGAAAACTCATCCTAATCACAGGATCTCCACTCATACACATTCTTTATCACATTTCATGCATTTCTAAATAAAATCTCAAAGGTATAGAGGTCATATCATTTCACTATAGCATGCATATGAAAAATCCATATAAACCCACAAAAGGCATATCCTAATTGCATGATCTCTACACGTTTATATCATGCATTCCATTTCAAGAATTTCTATCATTGATTTATCATGCTTTTATCATCATTTACATGCATTTAGGCTAATTAACCTTAAAACACAAAACAAAGAGGAGGGAAGGGCCACGTACCTCTCGCAACACTCTGGCGACTCTAAGCCTCCTCACGATGCACCTCCGGCAAGCTCTGACCTTCCTTGACCTCCGACAAGGCAGCCTCCACTGGCACACCACACCTCACTCTCCCTCTCTTGGCCCATGGTCTCCTCTGGTCTCTAGCTCGCCACTGATGCCCCTCTCTCCTCATCATCCCTTCCTCTTATAGCCCCACCTCTTCCTCGAATCCCTCGGTCATCGCCTAACCACACTGGCGACAAAGAGGACGGGATGAGCACGAGCCAACTGTGGGGGTACGGGCGGTGAAGGAAGAAAGAAAGAAGAAGAAGAAGAAGAAAAAGCGTGAGTGGCACTGTACTCCCTTTGACTAAAGTCTAGCCTGAGTCCCACACACACAGGTACCATACCAGAACCCACACAACCAGGGGAACACACAAACTCAGCTACACAAAGAGAAAGAAACCACAACAAACACTAAAATATTTGATTATCCATTAATAAACCATATTCAAATAATTCAATTAATTCCATGGTTTTATATTACTTGGATAATCGAGCCTAGGTGTTACAATAATTCTCAGACAAACATCAGGCATTACTTTCCTCTTGGGGAACATCAGGCATTGCTCTCTCAACATGTCTTTGAATTAAGTAAGTTGATGCTTATTGGGAGATGAAAGTTGATTAACTGATTGTGATGATCATGCTAATTGTATTATCCTTTTGGAAGATTCAGGAGGACTAAACCCAATCATTTGTCCTTTCTTTACTCTTCTAGTAACTTAAATCTAAGTATTCAAGTTGTCCTGTGGTAAATATTGTATTGATCCTTCCCTTTCTATTGATGTCAAGGACAAGTTGATACCCATTATGGAGTTCTAGTTGTCCTAAATCATGATATTAGATTCATTAGTAAGAAAAAGATACATTAGTAAATAAAACTACTATTTTGTAAATTTACATATTGTTTAATGAAATAGTGAAATCAATAACTTACATGAATACCTTTTGCTCTAGCATGCACACACTCATTGCTTTTTCTCTTTTGATAAATTTTTTAAAGACCTTTACTTGAATTGAACGACGATTAAGTTGTTTCTTCGAAAATGAAATTTTATATTAATAATGTAATTGAGGAAATATATATAATAAAAAAATTTAAATAGCCTCAAGCTAAGTACACATCATACTATATCCTTCTTATGACACTCAATACCCTTTGAATCACTAGTGTACGTCATATGAGAAGAGCTAAGACGATTTTGAATTAATTTTTTTGAAGTATTTTGCCATTATTCTAACTTCCATCCATTCACAAATTCATCGTTGTAACATCAGGGCCTGATTATCCATTTTTGATATAAACCATGTAATTATATGCTATATTGTGTTTAATGGTTTATTAATGGGTAATCGATTGTTTCTTGGCTATGTGTGGTTGTGGTTGGCTTTCTGTGCATCTGCTAGTGTTTTGGGACCCATGTGGAGTCCAGTTAGAGGATGCACAGTCGCCTCGGTTTGCATGCCCGTTCTTTTCCCTTTTCTTTCTTTTTCTTTCCTTCTCTCACTCACGAGTTCACGACACATCCGTCTTCTTCTCCATCACCCTCCACCAGCCTGTGCCACCATCACCCAACAACCCGTGCCTCATCGTCATCTCCGACACGATGAGTGGCTGGCGTGATGCAGGAGGAGGTAGGGATAAGAAGGGCAGAGGCGAGTGGCCAAAGATGAGCTGTGACGCGAGAAGAAAGAGGGAGAGGAAGAGCGATGCACGTGCAACCATGGAGGGAGGTGGTGGCTGTCCGTGTGTTCCGCCGGCAGGAGAGCTTCGCCGGGGCGCGTGGAGGTTCACCGGAGGTAGGGAAGGTCACCGGGGTGCCATCGGAGGTACGCGGCTCCGTCTCTACCTCATTTTCTGCGTTCCTGTTAATTATGCCTTAAACATGAAAAATTGAGGGAAATGCATGAAAAATTGTAGAAAAATAGTAGGAATGATGAGAATGTGTTGATTAGCATGTTTTTGTTGATATCATGCTGATTTATGGGCTTTTTGTGCGGATCTTGTGGATAGATGAGAAGCATGCTACAGTGTTTGTTTTTGAGTTCCATGTCTTGATGATTTTCGATAGAACAGCATGTTTAATGGATTTGTGTTTGGTTTGAGGGGTTTTGAAGTAGACTCGAGGGTCTACACCCTATGTTTTATTGAGAATTTTTGGTGCTTGTTTGATGGGTCCGATCCTTACTCCCACTTAGGTGAGAAAAGGGTGGCGGAGGCTGGGGTGTTTTCTGCAATCGCAAAAAACGGTATGCCGAATTGGATTCATCATACAGAAATGCCCCAGTGGGGGGTGTCCTGTTCGTGGGACGGACGACCGTGGAAAAATGGTCGACCATTCTTACGGGGACTGATAAAACTATCGTGGATTCGGTATGTTAAATGGATCGGTATGCCGAATCAGTGGATTTCGGCATACCGAAATCTTTTCGGTATACCGAATCAGGGGATTTCGGTATACCGAAATCCAAAACGGTATGCCGATTTTGCCCAGTCCTCTAAAGGCTTTAAATGTGGTTTTTATTGATGTTAAGTGGTTGTTTTGGTATGCTGGATGTATGTGATTGGTGTTTTGCCCCGTGTGATGACATGGAGGCATATGGTACCCCAAACAAATGGATTTGGGTGTGGTTTTGGGTTTTGACCCTATAAATGATTTAAAAGATGGTTTTGTGTGGTTTTTGGGCTTGAGACCCAATTGATGGATTTATTGTGGCTTTGATAGCCGGTGTTGGGACCCCAGTGGAGGGTCAAGTGCTACAAGGAACGGAGTCCTGCAACGGATAAAATGAAATGGAAAATTGTTTTGAACATAAAACTGGAAAGAGTTTTGGAACACTAAAAATGTGTTATGCAAGAGACTGTGGTTTATGAGCTGGAGATAGTGTAGGCTGAGCCTGGGCTTTTGAGCCTAGTTGTTCGGGTCACTGCCGGTGTAGGCTGAGCCTGGGTAGTTGTACCTAGTTGTTCGGGTCACCGAGCTCGTAGCGGTGTAGGCTGAGCTTGGGTCATTGGACCTAGTTGTTC
>JAMKQA010070134.1:0-12506 GCA_024699735.1 Posidonia australis | reverse complement strand
AAAGCTGAAATATGATGAAAAGCAAGCAATGAAAGTCCTTTTATCATTTATCTTAAATCATGCAAGATCATGGGTTAAGGGCTGAAAATATTGCATTGCAGATTCTAAAGAGCATGCAATGAGCTAATGAACTTAATAATCATATGCAAATGGTGAACATATAAAGAGTATATTTGCAGCTCATTTCATAGCAGGTATTTGCATGAATCATGATTCATTATGTAAAAACAGAGATTATATGATGTAGAATTTAATATGGCATTGGAGCATTGTGAATATACATGTAGGGGCAATCATCTCATCACAAAAACATCATGAAAACAGCTTACTAACAGATCAGATATCTTGTTCTTTACTTGCTTTTACATGGTGTAATATCTAGAGCTTAAACATAAGGATAAGTGAAAGAGGGGTAAAGATCTTACCTTGCTAGTGGTGTTTCCTTCTTGAAGGCTCAAGATAATACTTCCTTGTTGCTTTGGATTGGCTGAGGATGCTCTGGAATGCAAAGATATCTTCAGGAAACGAGAGAGGGTTGCTGGGAATAAGTGAATGGCTTCACCAAGTGTCCTAAATGGTGGCCAATGGAGGTCTTTTTATAGAGTTCCACAAGGGTAACTCCCATGGGATGTAGACAGCCTTGCAAACGAAGAGCTTGGCGTAGATTCGCATGGAATATCCGCTGGCGAGGGTTACAAGCACGGGAGATGGAAAGCCAGCAGCCAACACCCTGAAAAGTGGTTGTGTGCCAACTTGGTGCGCCAGATAGGTGCGCCACTTTGGTGCTCCAGCTAGGTGCACCACTATAGTGCTCCTGCTAGCTGCCTGAATTGCTAATTGGGCCATAGGTTTGTGCGATGATCTCTGGCTAGTTAAAAATGTCAAATAGGATTCAAAAGTGGTTGAGCTTCCCGCATCCAAAGCAACATTTGGAGAGTTTACCTATGAGCCACTTCAAAATCGAGGTGTCTACACCTGGCCATGGTAGTATGAGTCAATTGTCCATGCTTTCCACAAAGGAATGTGTTATTGGGTTACCAAAATTGGATCTTCAAAAAGATAAGTTTTGTGATGGATGCCAATTTGGATAACCATCTAAATCATCTTTCAAAGCTAAAGATATTGTTTTTACCACAAAACCTCTTGAGCTCATTCATATGGATCTTTTCGGTCCTAGTAGGTCTTTGAGTTTTGAAGGAAAAAGATATGCATTTGTTTTAGTTGATCATTTTTCAATATTTATTTGGGTTTTGTTTTTGACAAACAAGTATGAAACTTTTCATGAATTTCAAAAGTTTTGTACGAAAATACAAAATTAAAAGGAATAAAAAATTAATAAAATATGAATCAATCATGGAGGTGAATTTAAAAATGAAAATTTTGAAAAGTTTTGTGAAGATATTGGGTTTGAGCATAACTTCTCTTTTCTGAGAGCTCCTTCACAAATTGGAGTTGTTGAATGGAAAAGTAGAACATTACATGAAATGGCTAGGATTATGCTTTGTGGAAAAAAATTTACCAAAGCAATTCTGGGCCAAAGCCGTTAACACTACTTGTTATATTTTAAACTGTTTTTCTCTTAGACCAACTTTAAACAAAACTCCTTTTGAACTTTGGTTTGGGAGAGTTCCTAGAATTTCCTATTTTAAAGTGTTTGGTTGCAAATGTTTTATTCTTAATACCATACATACACTAGACTAGTTTGATTCTAAATCTAATGAAGGTATCCTTGTTGGATATTCAACAAGAAGTAAGGCTTATAGAATCAACAATAAAACAACATTAACTATTGAAGAATCAATGCATGTACACTTTGACGAAAACTCAAATAAAACAATAAACATTGACGAAGAGCCTAAAATTGTTGAAAACTTCTCAAGAAAATTGAACTTAGAACAAAATGACAAAAATAATGAAAAATAAGAGAATAACATTGAAATAACTCTAAAGAATGGCAATATAAATGTAGTCATCCTTAGGAACTCATCATAGATGAGGTTTCCAAAGGAATTATGACTAGATCAAAATTAGATCATGAATGTGCAATATATGCATTTATTTCATCTATTGAGCCAAAAAGTGTGGATGAAGCATGTGGAGATGAATATTGGAGTATTGCCATGCATGAAGAATTAAGTCAATTTAAGAGAAATAATGTTTGGGAACTAGTTTCAAAACCTATAGATCATCAGATCATAGGTACAAAATGAATTTTTAGAAATAAGTTAGACGAATCTGGAAATATAGTTAGAAATAAGGCTAGGTTGGTAGCTCAAGGATACAACCAAGAGGAAGAGACTGATTTTGATGAAACCTATGCTCTTGTTGCAGGGTTAGAATCAATTAGGAAGTTATTAACTTATGATAGTCATTTAGGATTTAAATTATTCCATATGAATGTGAAGAGTGCATTTTTAACTGGTATTATTAAAGAATAGGTATATGTTAAGCAACCTCCAAGGTTTGAGGATGAGTTGTACCTTGATCATGTTTTCAAACTAAATACGGCATTATATGGATTGAAGTAAGCTCCTAGAGCTTGGTATGAAATATTGAAAAGTTTTTTGATGGAAAAAGGATTTAACATAGGACAAGTAGATACAACATTGTTTATAAAAAAAACGGATATCTTATTAGTTCAGATTTATGTAGACGATATTATATTTGGATTACCAAATGAAGAACTATGTAAAGAATTCTCCCAAGTTATGAAAAATGAATTTGAAATGAGTATGATGGGTGAATTACAATTCTTTCTTGGTTTTCAAATTAAGCAATTAAAGGAAGGAATATTTATTTGCCAAGAAAAATATACAAATGAATTGTTAAAAAATTTTGGCATGGAATATCATAAGATAGTCAAAACACCTATGAGTACTACAGTCAAACTAGATAAAGATGATAATGGAATAAGTGTTGATCAAAAGAAATATAAAGGAATGATTGGATCATTGCTTGTGTGCAAGATTTCAAGCATCACCTAAGGAATCACATTTAGTAGCAGTTAAAAGAGTGTTTAGGTATTTACAAGGATCTAGAAATTATGGCTTATTCTTTCCTAAAGACTATTCACTTGATCTCATAGGTCAAAGTGATTCTAACTTTATGGGATGCAAAACAGATAGGAAAAGCACTAGTGGAACCTGTCAATTTTTACGATATTCTCTAATATCTTCGTTTAGCAAAAAGCAAATAGTGTTGCACTTTCAACAACTGAGGCTAAGTATATTACAACTGGATGTCGTTGTACCCAAGTCTTATGATTGAAACAAACCTTAAAAGATTATGAACTAAATTTTTCAACAACATCTATTTTTTGTGACAACACTAGTGCAATCAATTCTAGAACTAAACATATAGAAATTAGGCATCATTTTCTTAGAGATTATGTAATAAAAAATGATATAAAATTAGAATTTATTTCCACTAAAGATCAATTGGCTGATATATCTACTAAACCCTTGGACTAATAACAATTTACTAAAATAAGAAGGGAGTTAGGTATTGCAAAATTACAGACATATTGTGAAAAAAATGTTTGACTTCGCATACCAAAATGGATCGGTCTACCGTTTTGAGTGCTTATCTGAAAATTTTTGGTCAATTGAAATTAATTCCAAGAAAAAAAACTAAAATTCCCTAACTCGACTGTTCGATTTTGACCGATCGATCAAAAATCTCTAATTCGGCCTTCTGTATTTCTCTAGTTAACCGAAATAGTTCTGAGTTCAGTTTTTGAAAATTCCCTGACTTCGTCTTCCCTTTCTGTCTAGTCGACTAAAAATCACCAACTTGGTCTACCGTATGTGTCTGGTCGACCAAAGTTAAACACATTGTGCCCTAAATTTCGAACAAAATGGCATACCGTTTATATTTGGTATACAAAGTTTGCCATAAATGCCTGTTATAAACCTAGGTTTTTACCCCATGTCTTCATTTCGATCTTCTACCCTTGAGCCTCCTTTGTCCTTGTTGCCCTCATTTTCATCTCAATCCACCTCCATTGTCCTAAATCTCCACTTCTCTTCCAAAAAATCCTACATTTTCTTCCTTATCCACATTTTTCCCTTCTCCACATGTCATGCCCCAATTTTCCCATAATAATTTAAAACAATTAAATTACAGGAAATTAAAAGCTAAACAGAAAATATCAACTACTAGGAACCTGTGTGTGTAGCTATGAGACTCCGATCTATATGCACTATGCTAAACCTTCTGTGTGCCTACACCTGCAACCGAAAAACACGAGGAAAATGCAAGAGTGACAAAAGTCACCCAACATGCACCCCACGAAAAACGATAGGAAAACGAAACCATAATTAATTTTCTTTTAAACTCTTTTTGCAAACCGTTTTCTCTAAAGCCCCATAAACAAGGTTCACACTGGCCAAAACCACAACCGGGGCTCTACCAGCCCAAAACCACAAGTAAAAGCCCTCAATGGTCAAAACCACACATAGTGAGTCGGGAAACTTGACGCCAAGCAACCAAACTCTGACCACAAGCAGTCCACTGAAGAGCCACCAATGGCGTCTGCATTGCCACAGTGAAGCCGCCCTGTGTAGGAGCGATCATTGTCCTGCGATTCCCCCACCTGGAGAACCCTCACAAAGCCAACCCCTTCCTAAAAAGGCTGTCTTGTCTCTCAGGATGCTACCAGCTATGGGGCACGTGTCCCATCCGTGTTGGCCACCATAGGGTATGCCTCCTCATGGCGTCCTCCACACATGATGCTCAGGAGGGAGTGTCGTACCTTCACACTCGACAACACCCAAGCCTTAGTGTTTACAGCGACAACAAGAGTATCATACCTCCCCGTCATGCCACAAGACACCTCAACCCGCAGACCACAACCCTAGCCTTGGGACGACAGTCAAGGAGTCTCATACCTCCAAGACCTGACGTCCCTCAGCCTCAGGTATCTCAGCCCCCAACCTCGATTAGGGAGACGCGCCTGACCACCTGAGAATGTTGTCACATTCCCTAATTCCGATGACACGGTCCCACAGTGTCTCGGCCCACACATAGAATATTAGGAAAAACCATTTTCCAAACTTGCCAACTCATCTCTTTTGAAATCATTTTCAAAACCATTTTATATCTTTGAAAACTCTTCCAAAACCTTAGCAAAATAGTACATTAGGTGTCCCAAGGGACTACCACTGATGGCCCACAATCCCATCTCAAAGGGACAATACAAACCAATATGGAAAACCTTCAACATTAGATTTTTATAAAAATCTCTAGGCCCTGATTCAACATGCTGAGAAACAAGTTCGGTATGTCGAAAACCTTTGGTTCGGTAGCTTGATCTGGATTGGTCGACTGAATTAGGTCAATAGTCAACACTCAGGCCCAAATTTGTATACCCAAAATGGTTTGGTTGATCGAAATCCACTAATTCGGTCGACCGTCCAAAATCAGACGATCGAAATTTAACCAAAGGACCAAAACTCGACCGAAATGGTTCGATATGCCAATTTCTGCAAAGACCCGAAAATGTCCCAAACTCAAACATTCAAAATCGCCCAAAGTGGGACCTTAGATCGGACCCCCAAAACAAACACCAAAAATCTCACATAAAACATAAGATGTAGACCCTTGAGTCTACTCTAAATCCCAACAAACAAAACCAAAAACCATTCACCATGCATCAAGATATAAATTCACAAAGACAGAAGGGTCAAAACGACCTAAACCACAACCATCTTGATAAATATCTATAGAAACCACCATAAATTCTCATAAATTCCAAAATATTAAATTTAACCTAGATTACATGCAACCTAGGCATTTCTACAATTTTTCATGCATTCTACTCATTAAATTGGAGTGCATACCTGAAAAATGCTCTCCGACGATCAACATCGATCTCCAGCCAACTCTAGCGACACCATGCGTCCACGGCCACTCCATGACCTCAAGGACGCCACTCTGGAGCTCCACGCACCACCACACACCACCGCACGCCTTCACCGATCCTTGAGCACACCGACCAAGGAGGAAAATGCAGGGAGGAGAGAAAGGGGAGGGAGAGTGAGAGAGACAGGAAGGAGGGGTGAATGGAGGGAGAGAGAACAAGTGGAGGGAGAGGGAGAGAGAGAGAGAGGTGGCGTGCTCGAGATAGGAAGGAGGAAGCGCCGCAGGAAGGAAGGGAAGAGTGCGTTGTTGCATGGGGACTGTGCCTTAGCTTATAAATCCACGTAGGGTGGAAGGTAAGCACACATGCATACCAAACTACCCACACCTACCTGCACTAACCCACACACACAACAACCCGCCGCAACAACCGACCCACAAGTGCGAGCCCCACATGGACCCACACACAGGCCCACAAGCACAGTGCCACAATGCATAGTGTCAACCACGCACATGGACATGCAAATAGAAGTCAGCCCATGAGGCCCAAGCCCAAAATCACAATATCACACAAACGGGCCTCGGAAAAGTAACACCCGTCCAAGACTAAATTCATTAAAATGTAAATATTTACAAAATGAATTTACGAGTGTTACACCACATCTTCCGATGACACCAAAGAAGTTCGTCACCTCTCGCCCAAAGAGGAAGCAAGCTCCAGTTGCTTTCTCCTCCTCTTTCAATGAGGTCCTTGACAAGTTCTTCCATTTTGTGGACGACGAGGCTCTGCAAGCTAACTACAATCGATTTGCCAACTATGAAGTGCTCACTGGATGATAGGTACTCTTTTATGAACTTGGAACAATAGAGTCTTTGTTTGCGTTTCAAATGCTTGCTCCATTCCTTGCCTCTATAGGAGATACAAAATACTATCCTCATTTAGTTTCCTAGTTCTATGTGAATATGTCCGTTGCTGAACATGTTTGCGAGTCTTTTCTCTTAGGAATCAAACCTCCATTTGATGAGATTTTGATAGGCCAACTTCTCAAGATTCCATCCACTAGCCTTGATCTCACTAATACCTTTGATGAACTTGGTTGGTCATATTTAGAAATCAATAAAGCCATATCCATTAAGAAGAGAAGCACTTTTAAGCCCAATAAGCTTAATCAATTAACCTAGCAATCTAGAATTATTGCTTATGTTGTGGCTTCTAATCTCATTCAGAAGAAAGGCTATTTTGATTAACTATGTGAATTAGCTTGTAAGGCAGTCTATGCAATTACCAAAGAATACTTGTCAACTGGTCTAGAGTCTTAATTTATTGTATGATTCATATCAAGACCAAGTTATTCTATAGTCCTTCCCTCACTTACTTGTTTGAGCATTATAATGTTCCCCTTGCACTTGAACCAAATCTAGTGGTTAAAACCAAGCCCTTAGGATCCTTAGCAATATAAAAGATGGAACAAGCATTAGAGTGCTAAAAAACTCTTAAGGGTCTCAAGCCCTCTTCTTCAAGTGCTCCCGTCACGGCACAAGAAGAAGAAAGTTCTAAATGTTCTGAGGACGACATGAACATCAAGGCACAAATCCAATCTTTACGAGATGACATTGCCGACATCAAACGCCAATAGGAGGAAAATCATCATTGAACATGCGAATGGCAGTAAAGGCATTCTGAGGATATAAATTTGCTGACCAATCATTTTGATGTGTATACAATGGAAAGTGAAATTCAGATGGATGCTTATTGTGACCATGCCCTCATGGGAATTTGCTGCGAAGTCGCACCAGAGGAGGCCACAGCTATGCCAGAAGGCGAAGGCGCAAGATAAGATAAAACGAAAACCGGAGTCGCTACCTAGTCTTTTAAGGGAAAGACGAGGAAACGACAAACAACAACAACGAGGATGTGATGCAAATGAAAAGGCTAAATGTCTACAAACTAGAGAATTGGTAAGGATTCTTATTATGCACGGGGAAGGTATTAGGCACCCTCGTGCACCCGAGAAACTTAGTCTTTCTAGTCAGATTCACTTGCTAAAAGTTGAATCTAAATGAATGCTTGCTAAGCCTAGATTGTGCTTTGACCACGCTAATATGAATGCCAAATCATGACTAGATGGATGTGCAAGATGTATGCGAGAATTGTGAAGAAACCCACACAAAATGACAGAATAATGAAAAATGAAACGACAAATAAAATCACATGGAATGATGATGTTTTAGAAGAAAATGATTCAGGAAATCATATCAACACCAAAAGAATCGAAAATGAGATCAACTCAAATCATTTGAATCATGGAAGATGTCATGGAAATCGAAACAAGAAAATTACAAAGAAGTCCATGCAAAATGGCAAATTGGTGTCATATGAAGAAAATCACATAAAATGACAATGTTTTTGGAGAGAATGATCTGAGAAACCATACTGATATCAAAAGAGTCAAAAATGGGGTCAACCCAAATCGTCCGAATCATGGAAAATGTCATAAAAATCAATAAGGGGAAAATAATCCGTAATTGGGCAAATGTGGGCCTTTAGGTCAATTAATGTATGCCCTTGGGCAATGAAATCCAAATCAAATTGCAAAAATCCAAAAGTGCATAATAAAGGAAATCAAATCGAATGTCAAGTGAAAGAATCCAAATACGAATTGGGGAAAAATCCACGAAAAATCACATAGAATGCATGCTTTACTCAAAATAGATGAAATGATATGTAAGTGTAGTGAAAACTATGCAAAATGCTTGAAAATGTACTTAAATACATAAAGGATGTGGAGGAATGATTTAGACATGACTTAGTGCAAAACTAACATGCATGTGCATGAATTGATGGCACAGGGGAAATTAAGTAATTTCACGTGACTAAATGTGATAAATGTGTGTATGTGGATTTTGCATGGTCTAGATATATTCAAAAACGTATGTACAACGCTAGGAAAATGTTATTTACAAGAAAACATGATAGAAACAAGATTTTAAATACAAGAAAATGATGTCAACATGGAAAATGATAAGTTCAGGGACTAAAGTACAAAATTCACGAAAAAAGGGAAATCATGATTAAATAATATTCTGAAACTTTATCCTAATGTTTTGATGATGGATTAAAAGAAAATGTGGCATTAAGGTGTGAAGAGTGGGGAAATTTGCATTATGGTGATTTCATGAATGTTTAGGGGTTTAATGTGCAAAATTTACATAAAATGTGCAAATGTGACCAAAATGTGAAATTAGAAATCATTTTACATTGCAGACATGATTTTTAGAAGAAAACTATATTCAAGTGCAAAATTACAAATATACATGTGACCAAAAAGTGGAAAATACCAAAAATGTGTATTAAAATAATTAAAACCCTAATTAATGAATTTAAAACTAAACTGAGGGTGTGGATGCAAATTTCCTATAATTAGTAACTATATTCTATGAATTCAGGGGTTTACATGCAAAATTTCAGGACTTAAATGTAATGAAAATTAAGTTTTTATGATGTTCAGTATAATTACAAAATCTTTTAAGGTTTTGAATGTAAATCTCAAAAAGAAAGTTCATTTTAAAAAGTCTTGGGGGCATAATGCAAAATTTCAGGACTTAAATGTGAAGAAATAAACATTACTGAACTGATCATGAACAAATAAAACATGCAAGGGACCATAAGCAATTTTTACAGAAATAACAAAAGAAATAAAAATTTCTTTACAACTACGAGGGCTAAAACACAAAAAAACAGGACCTAATAATAATCTAAGGACCTAAGTGTAGACAATTAGGTACCTAAGGGCCTGGACTTAAATTATTCCCTTCAAAGTTCACTGACGCTCCAATCTCCGCCGAGGACTCTAGGGAATCACTAGTGGCGGCATGGCGGCGGAGGGACTCTAGCGATGGTCGGGGAAGCTGGAGGGAGGCACGGGGAGGCTCTTCGGCGTGTTTGACAAGGTTGGGGCTGCCTGAGGTGCTCCTCCAATCTCTGGCTTCGGTGAGGGGTCGGTCGGCGTTAAGGAAGAAAATGGGGAGGTGGTTGGTGGCTATGTTGCTGCTGAGATAGCGTGGTGAGGACCAGAGGAGCTCCAAGATGGCATAGCGGATGCTTCGTAGGGGCTAGCTGAGGTTGGGGATGCCTGAGTGGCTCTACCCACCTCCTGTGCCGACGGCAGATGTTGCAGTGGTGGGGGCGACGTTCTAAAGGTTGAGACGACCACATGGCTGTGTGGGGAGGTCTGTGGCGAGGTGGCGAGGCACCTTGAAGTGGGAGCACCCGAAGAGCTCCAGTGGCTTCCACGACAGTGATCAGTGGTCGGTGGGGCAGCGGCGTCGTTCCTGGCCACTGCTGGCCAGCGAATCCCCTCCTGAGCGATGGGGGCCTCGAGAGGAGGAGGAGGAAGAGGGAGGAGAAGCCCCAGGGGCCTCATCCTGACCCAAGAGGCCACAAACCTCATTGGTGGGGGTGAACTCAACACTAGAGAAGGAGGAGATGGCACGTAGGGCTTGCTTACTTCATCGAAACACGCTTAGAAGGCTCAACCAGACCTAACAGGACTAAGAGGAAGAGATTTGAACTAAAAGGGGAGGATTACCTGGCTAGGGGCTGCTGTTTCTCCCAGCGAAGCTTGATGATGGCGCTCTCAAGTGGATGCTCCGGTGACAGAGGCTCGAGGTTCTGGGTTGCAAAAGGTTGGAGGAGGTGGCTCTGGATGTGGGGGATTGTAGGGTTTCTAAGGGGGTCTTCTCTGGGTTTCCAGCAGCCTCCATTTCTCAGTTGGCGGTGAGGCATTTTTAAACACCGATGGACCTCCCAACATCGTCGATTCCTTTCTCTAGTGGATGAGCATTGTTGGATCGGGCCTGAGTTGGAGCAGGTTGTCGGGGATCACGCGGGAGGAGGGATATGCATTGGAGATAACAGGATGTCGCCGAAGATGATGGCCTGAGATGGCGTCAGAGATCGCAGGGTGTTACCGGAGATGGGGGGGCCTGCCAGAATTATTTTTCTGTTTCATAAGTTCTCTAGTTGAAGGGAAAAATGATACGGTGGGCTTTTATTGGGCCTATTGAGATGGGCTTGTGTTTTTAAGGGTTTTTAAGTTTTTGTTTTAGGTTTGAAGAATTAAGGTTTTGGGTTATAGTTTTAGAATTTTTTTATGAGGTTTGTGTTTTGTGATTAAGGTTAGGGTTTTGGGTTTCATTATTTTAGGTTTTTATGGTTTTAATTAAGTTTAAATGGGTTTAAATGGATTTGGTTAATTGATTTAAGTTTTGGATTTGATTAATTTTAAATTTAGATTTAATTAGTTTTTACTTGATTTAATTAAGGACTTAGTTTAAATTTTGATTTAATTGGTTTTTATTAGGGATTTAATTTAGATTTTGATTTAATTGATTTTTGCTTGATTCTTGTTTGGATTAGGGTTTTTATTTAATTAGATTTAATTTTCAATGGATTTTATTGGGTTTTACTTGATTAGATTTAATTTTCAATTGATTTTATTGGGTTTTACTTGATTTGCTTTTAACTAGGGTTTTTACTTAATTAATTTGGGTTTTAAGTGGTTTACATGTATTTTACTTGATTTTGATTTTAATTAGGGTTTTTACTTAATTAATTTGAGTTTTAAATGGTTTACAAGTATTTTACTTGATTTTAGAGTTTTTTACTTAATTAATTTGAATTTTAAATGGTTTGACTAGATTTTACTTGATTTTGGTTTTAATTGAATGTTTTATCTTAATTAATTTGAATTTTCAATGTTTAAGTGGATTTTATTTGGTTTTGGTTTGGATTAAAAGTTTTTACTAAATTAATTTAGGTTTTTTTGGTGATTTAAGTGGATTTTACTTGGTTTTGGTTTTGATTAGATGTTTTAACTTAATTAACTTGAGTTTTAATGACCTATGTTAGTTTTATTTAGTTTTGATTTTTAATTATGAGTTTTTGCTTAAATTATGTCTGAGTGGGTTTGTATGGGCCTAAATGGAATTACATGGGCTTGAGTGGGTTTAGTTGGAGTTATGGTTTTTGGGTTTGGTGGTCGCAACCAGAGCATCTTTCCAGAGGAGCCTGCTGCCATGTGACTACAAAATCGGGGTGTCTACAGATGCCCCACCTGAGGGAGGTCAAGGGAACATTGATTGATGTCAGGGTTGATAAGACACCCCGCTTGAGTCTACGGAGAGTGGTATTTGCTATGGGGCCATGGACTACTTATTCGGTGGATGCACTAAAACACATGACTCAAGGCCCATGCATGATGCTGATGCAAGGGTTGACCTTGACGTCGGGTGATGCATGGTGCACAAGATGCAAACGATGCTGACGACGAGTGGGTAGCCCACAACCCATGGAGTGGAGTACGAGGGATTTCCTGACCCATGCCAAGGAATGCCTAGACAAGACTATCGAGCTCGTCGCATGACAGAGAAAACTTGGCTGATGATAGATTTTTCGGCTCGAAAGAATGCATGGCAAGATATCGGACTTGCTGACAGAAGGTGGATTGTGTTGGAAAAATCCTTAATACATTTTGATGATAACAAATGACTATTGATTATTTGATAAAATAATCACTTAAGAAAATCTGATATACTCAAGTACTGAATATAAAAATCATTTATCTAAGGCACATTAGTCATACATA
>JAMKQA010070133.1:0-15161 GCA_024699735.1 Posidonia australis | reverse complement strand
CCCCCCCCCCCCCCCCCCCCCCCCCCCCCGATTGAGGTTGCTACTTTCGATTATATCGTAGCAAGGACGAGTGTCGCATATGTCGTATGGGTCAAGCATGTACGCTCCTCCAGATCCACATTATGCTTCCTAGTGTTGAAGCATGAGGGCCAGCATACCCGTGCATGGGTGTAGAATGCAGTGGCATGAATGCAGGGGCCTATATTTGATGCACAGGAGAAGTATGGATAGCATATTGTGTTGTGTAAGGTGCAGATGATGGGAGTAGCAACTGTGGCACTAGTACGGCTCCAAGCAATGAGCTCGAAAAGTGTTGTACTCTTGTCAAACCAAAGGACTAGCCCCTAAGTGATAAAGTTGCATGCTGTGCGGGGTGTTGTGCAAATGCAAGAGGTAGAGAAAACACCCTCATCGCTGGAGTAGTGAAAAGCTGGGGTGATGACAAGGGCAGAAGTGTAGTGGGATGAGCCTACAAAGCTAAATCAGGCTGCACCAAAACCTCAGGAGTTAGAAGAGGAGGCTCAACAACAGAGTCGAGAGAGGGAGCCATGCCTTGCAACCTCTGAGCCAAGGCCCTCAGACACTAAGCTTGCATGACGAGAGAACCATCAAAAGGTGAGTTGGAAGGCCAGAAAGGAGAAGGAATAGATCCTATAACAAAAAAGCTATAGTAGATTGAATTCCATAAGCAAAAAAGGCCAAAGAAAGCAAAACAGTTGGCGGCATTTCTGGAGCTTGAGTAGTGGTCATCAAAGTAGCCTCGATGACGGTCTCCAAATCGACTGATGTTTGCTGTGTTCCTGGGATATTAGGCTCAGAATCATCAGTTGCTCCAAAGCAAAATGCATGGAGGGAAGAAGAAACAATAGAAGTGGGAGAAGGAGGAGTCAAAGCTGGGGTCTCCTCCTAGCTAATAGTAGGAGGATCACTAGTTTGCTAGGCCATGGCTGACCGCAAACGGGTATGGATAGGGCTAGGGTAGAATGTAGAGGCTCGATCTCTAGGATGAGCTATTGTCGAAAGCGACAAATAGCCTAAGGAACAAAAGAGAAAGATCATGGGAGGCTTCTTGCAATAGAGATGCTGGAGCTGCTAGCTAAGGACCTCGCACCAAGCTACCTATGAAGACAAGCAAGCGACAATAGGTAAGAACCTGAGAGGACGTAATGCAGGTGATTAAGGTTGCATGCACAATGCAAATGAATGCCTTAGTATGCACTCTCTTACTATGCATGTACCAAGCAAATTGTCCATTCAGGACTCTCACATAGGTAATGGGTTTTAACTCAGGTTAGAATGTAAGGTTCCCACTCTAAATCCTGGCCAAAGCTCAAGTAGTGAATGGGTGGTGTGTTGTTAGCCTTGACCCCTACTAAATCAGTGGGTTGTACCCTCTACTAACACCAACACAACCCCACACAAGGGAGAGCAGATCGATAACTCATCCTACGCCAAAGCTATAGAATGAGAGACTGAGACTACCCTTCTCAAACTATGGGTGGACATAAAAGAGTAGAGGATGCATGCTTTCAAGAATGCTCTTGCGAGATGCTTAGTGTTTTTTACTTGCATTTTTATTAAGCTAGGGGTAGAATTGCAAGTTATCTCTAGTTTTTCCTAGATGTTCTTTCTTTTATTTTGTGAATTTTTAGATTAATCCATGGGAAAGCAAATGTGTCTCAAGTTTGCCTAGACATGACAAGCACAAAAAAGCACAGAACAAGAAAGAAACACCTAATCAAGGCAAACAAATAACAATCATCAATCAAAATACATGTGCATGTTATGTGTTAGTGTCGTGTTATCATGATTGTGAAAATGGAAATGTCCAACACATCAAAAGGCATGTTGCAGGATATATGCAAGTGTAGTGACAAAGCAAGTGTGTAAAGAAAAAACACTTGACAGGTAAAACACATACATTAAGTGAAAATGAGGCATAAATATAGCTTAAAAGGTAGTCAAGGCAAAGCAAAGCAACACAAGCATGTAGGAGAAAGCCAAAGTGAGCATGGAAAGCCAAAACAAAAGCCAAAATCTAGTTATCCCAAGCGGAGTCACCAGTTCTTGTGACCATGCTGGTAACTATCTCGTGCGAGTTGTGAAAGGCTGGATGCACGAGACCGAGCGAAGTCACAACGAAAAGAAAACTACAGCAAAAAGGCAATAGAACATAAAAAACTAGAGTCACCACCTAATCTACTTAAAAATGGGAGACAAGGAAAACCGTAAAAAGAAAGCAAAAGTTGTGAAAGTATTGCATGATCCGTGCCAAAAAGAAAAGATCACTGCATACCAGAAAGTTGGGTAAGGATCCCTTTTACACAAAGGAAAGGTATTAGGCACCCTCGAGTGCCCGATAAGTTGGTCATTTATGGTTATACACTCGCTTATATGGTTATGTTGGCTTAATGCCTGTTTCTATATGCCCGAGGGTGATATACAATGCCATGCAAAGGAATGCTCATGCTTAGTTTTGCGTCTAATGCCAAATGCAAGTGAAATGGGTAGTGGGTCATGTCCTACTGCTCAGCTACACTACCCAGGGTTTGAATCGTGCACTGGTGCAAAGGAGTTGTACTGACAAAGCCCAAAAGGAAACCAATTCACAAGAACCCAAGTAGTAAGCATCACTACTTTACTAAATGCAAAACCAGTGCAAACATGGGTGTACAATGATGAAACTATGTAGGCATGGTCATAGTATAACCTAGAATAAATCACATGTAAATCAGAACCTAAAGCAAATGAGACAATATGCAAAACGTCATGCAAAACTCGTTGTTCTGCAACCTAGCGCTAGGCTAGTGCACCAAGAAGGTGCGCCAACCTGGTATGCCACCTATATGTGCCGTATAGGTGCACCATATAGGTGAGCCCAAGGTTTTGCAGAATAGACAGCAAACTGAATTGATGTGCCATGCTATATGTAACCATATAAATAAGCTAAAGGCTGTTTGAAACTCCTCCTAGATGCTAGAGGATGCATTTACATGAGAAGAATGATTCAAAAACATCTTCTTTACACCTATGATTCTCTTGGATTCATATGGGTTCCTTTTAGCTCTAAGGGCCCTAGACCCCAAGCCCTACTTTAGAAATCCTCATAAGATTTCCATGATGCAACTAGGAAAATCATTGAAGAACAGGAGCAATGCAAAGCTAAAACCATGCCAAACACACATGAGCTCACTCCGCTTCCATGAATCTATAAAGGAATGAGTGACAACCAATGAAACCATGAATGAGTCTTGTGCTCAAAGGCAAGAAACCTCATAGAAACCACACTCCTATCTCAATAGAAATCACGAAGCAATAGCTATTGCACAAAACCAAAACTAAAACATGTGAAGGAAACAACAAGGAAGAGAAGGCAAACTACATAGAGCATAAAGGCTTGCAAAGGCATGCAAAGGAGTCATGAACCCATCATATCAGACCTCTTGCATCATCCCTAAACCAACAAAATCCCATGGATGAAGTGGCCATTCATGAGATTCACCAAAGCATGAGCAAAAAACCAATCATGAACTCAACCATACATATAATCTATCAAAAATGAACATGGAAATAGAAAATTCAGCATATGATCCCCATCACTAAAAATTGGTTATATCCATGAAAGAACATGTAACAAAAGAGTGCCATGCTCCAACAAGCACAAAATTCAACATACAACCCATCATGAGAAATATCACCAAAAGAGCCAATAACCATGGAAAAAACCCCATATCTCATGAACATAGACTAGCTACATGGAAAGGACTAAGTACGTAGCTGATTGTTGTGCTCATGTTCCTCCCCACGAATGGCTTGAGGTGCACTTTAGTGGCTGGAAAAACAGAGGTCTCCTTCCTCCCAAGTTGCTTCCAAGTGATGCAAGAAGATGGCTTTTGATGGAGTATAAGAGTGTGGAATCACTTGCCAAGGCTTAATGGAAGATGGGAGTGGAATGTATGCTTGAAGGTTGTTGTTGGGTCTTGGGTTGCTGCTGGTTGGTTAGCTCTACGTGGGTGGAGGAGCCTTCAAAGGTGCTTGGTGGTGATAAGGAGATGTGGAGACGGGCGACACTCTTTGGGTTTGCTGCCGTGTTGTTTAGGTTGGGGGTGTGAGAGAAGATGGTGTGTGTTGGCTGGCGGTGTTGGAGGAGGTGGTGCAAAGGTTGTAGGGGTTGTTGGGTGTTGAAGGAGGTGGTGGAGAGGTTGTGGAGGACGTATGGGTTGTTGTTGGGTGTTGGGTGTTGTTGGAGGATGTGTGGGTTGTTGCTAGGAGTTGGGTGCTGGTTCGTGTGTTTGTTGGCGTGGTGGTGGGGAGATGGTGGACATAATATGTTGTTGGGTTGCAGTGAAGAAAAGGAGGAGGAAGGCTGCTACACGATGGTGTTGGTGTTGAGTTCTTACGTGAGTGGAGTGGGAGAAAAGGGTTGAAAGAGTGAGACGTCTTGGTTGTTGTTTCTTGGAGGTGGTGGTTATGTGTCAGTGTGAGAGATAGGGATAGGAAGATGGCGAGGTGAGGTGTTACATGATGATGATGGGTTTTGTGAGAGAGAGTGAGAAAGGGAGATGGGGGTGGACGTGGAATGGGATAGATGGTGTAACGACCCCCAAGTCGCTACCACTAAACCTAGCTACAAATTTTCATTTAATTATTTGTTTTATCTTTATTATTAACCAACAATTATACTAATAATGTAACTAAGGCTAAGTACTCTCAACAGTAAAATAAAACCACTAAACAATAGAAATAAAACTAAACTAACTCTCACCTAGATCCCTGATGTGTGGCGACGTGACTCCTCCTATATGCACTAGCAACCAACAACTACTATCCTACACCTACCAAAACAAATAAAACAAAGCACAAGTGAGTGACCACTCAACGGTCACCCAGCACGCACCCCACCTACAACTTGGCAATCTATGCTGAGGGCAACGAAGCATAGACTTCACACCCGAATGCCACCAAACCAAAAGGGCAATCTATCGATGCCTAGCACACAAGCACTGGCATCCCTCTTCGATGCCACAATACCAAACCAGGCTGCCTATCACTGCCTGGTAGGACACAAAATTACAAAAACCATCTCTTTAAAATCATTCTCTTTTTTTTTTTCCTTTTCAAAACCATGTGCATGTTTTTTTAAAATCTTTTATACATGCTCGAGATGGCCACTCTCGCCAAATCAAGACCAAATGTCACACCAAAGCACCACTATAGAGCCTCTGTTTTGTACAACATAGTCCCCTTTGTACCCAAGCACAAAACTAAGCCACGGAGCCTCTGCTCCCAAACCACGGAACCACCGCTCCCAAAACAACGGAGCCATCGCTCCCAAAATACTGCACCTCAAAAGGCACCAAAATGATTGCCTCGTCTAGGTCTAGAGCCTAATTTTCTAAACCACAACTCCACACAAAACACAATGACAAGCAATGTGTCAAGCTGCCCAACACCATGTAGACAACACTAGCCACAAGCAGCCCACCAAGGAGCAACCATGGCATCTGCACTGCTACGGTGTGCCACCCTGTGTAGGTGCTAACCATTGTCCCGTAGTTCTCTCACTAAGAAGGCAATCCTGTCTCTCGAGATGCTACCAGCTACAGGGCGTGTGTCCCACTCGCACTAGCCACCACAGGGTATGCCTACTCATGGCTTCCTCCACATGGTGCTCAAGAAGGAGTTTCATACCTCTACACCCAGCAACACTCGAACCTTGGTACTCACAACGACAGTAGGAGTATCATACCTCCATGTCATGCCACGAAATACCTCAACCCACAAACCACAACCCTTGCCTCGAAACGACAATCGAAGGGTGTCATACTTGCAAGACCCGAAGAACCATAGCCTCAGGTATCTTGGCCCCTCAAGTAAAAAGAAACACCGGAAAACTCTTTTCAAAATCATTTTCAAATCTAACTTTTCTCTTTCCAAAACTCTCTCTTTTTGGAAAACCTTTTCAAAAACCATCAAATATCCTTTAAAACTCTAGAAACATTATGCCCAACAACGACACGGAAACCAAAGGCTAAGAAACCATAAACAAAACATAGCCTCGACAGCTCTCCTGTCAAGCCTATGCAAAACACCTTAGGAGTGTTTGGATTCATGAGCACACACTCAACCCACGACCACAACATAAGAAAACACCAATAAAAACGTCCCATGAGTGTCAAACCCACCTAGAAGACACCACAACAAAGCAAACACAACCAGAACCATACGCTCTGGCATCAAGTGTGAGACACCTGACGGCTAATGTCTCTCAGGAGCACAACTAGATCGGCTCAAACACCTGGAATAGTACCACTGAATACACCATTCAGTGCACCACACATAAAACCACACAAGCCTTAGACCTAGGGAAGCTATCATTATCCCTAAAGTCCAATCTATACCATCTAGGAAAAGAACCTATTATTTCTAAATCATTTCATCTTTTACACTACCCACACCCCAGGTGGAATCTTGCTAATTCATTTTAGGCAAACCCTATAATCATTCTAATGGATATCCTAACCATTTATGCCATTATATTTTTCTCTCCAAGATTTATATATATATATATATATTAATCAAAAAATAAAATATCTTAATGAGGATCAAGGCGTGGATCGACAAACTGAAATGGAACAATCGGCCGAACTTGGGCTCAGAGCACCAGATCGGTAGACCGAAAAGCCACTTAGTCGATTGAAAACCACTAATTCGATAGCCCAAAAACGTTCGATCATTTTGGGTCGATCGAACCAGGAATTCTATCAACACCCATGACTTTTAGAACGACAATCGAACGAATTTGATCGATCGAACAAAGGGTCATGGGGACAATCTGCAACAAAAACGGCATGTCGAACAAGGTGACTATAGGGCACCCTGAAATGAGACCCAAGGCCCAAACCTACAAACCACCAATCCAAACCATGCAAAACAATATATCAAAATGAAGACCTCCACTAGATCTTCCAAACCAAACAAGCAACATCGAGATCCATCAAGCAAATCTTGAGAAATCAATAGAAAACATAAAAGGGGCACTATTCACCCTAAATCATAAATACAACCATCAATGGCCTACAACTGCACAATAAATTCTATAAAATTCACTACAATTACCAGCACACTATCATGCACCTATGGTATAAATTAGAACCAAAAGAAAACCAATGGGGTGCGTACGTCCATCGAAGATGTGGCAGCGTGAGACGAACGGCGACACTCCTCCGTTGACCACGAGCTGCTGCTCTCCTCCTCCACGCGACGGCGACAACACGACAGTGTGATTATACCGGTGGAACCCTGCATGACTCTCCTACGGTGCGTGGAAGCACACTAGGAGTCTCAATACGGTCACGGCGAAGATGGTGAATCCGGAGAAGAACACTGGGCTCAGAAACACAAAGGAAAGATAAGAAAGGATAAGGACAAGAGTCGCCACCTAGTCTTTTAATGGAAAGACGAGGAAAACGAAACACAAAGGAAAAAATCCAAAAAAAAACACGGTAAAGAAAACATATGTATTCTCCGTGCCTAATGGATGTAGTGCACAAATCAATGCGGGCCAGAGAATGGGTAAGGATTCTTGTTACGCATGGGGAAGGGGTTAAGCACCCCAATGCACCCGAAGAAATCGGCAATTCTAGGTTTCCTGCTTGCTAGTTGTCTATTATATGTATGCTTGCCTATTCTGAATGCACATGCTAAATATGACTAAAAAACATGCCAAATCAAAGAAAAGAAGTGGATAAGAGAAAACAAATGATAATCCGAGGGATAAATGTTGGCATTGATAATGCCACTTTACTGTATGACTGTGGGCGATGAGGAAAATCGTGAAAATCAAGAATACTCAGAAAACGTCACATAAATTAGCCAGAACTCGAAGAAATCCGACAAAATCAAATTGGGGAAAATAATCCTCACTCAGGTCCATGTCGGCATTGTTAAGCTTATTAATATACGCCCTTGAGCGATGGAAAACCAAATCAAATCAAAGTTGCAAAAGTCGAAAGAAATCCAGGAAATGATTTGAGAACCAAGTTTGAAATGAATCAAAAATGTGTGCATGATGCAAGGAAGAAGGTATGAGAAAATATGCATGAAAAAAGAGGAACAAAATGTATAAAATGCATGTTTAAGTAGAAAATGTGAATTCTAGGGGCTTTTGTGCAAAATCCTCAAATCCTAAATGAAGACTAAAATTCTATGGTTGAATCACCAAAAATACTTAGGAAAACATATTCAAGGTTCCTAGGGTTTAAAATGCAATTTTTCCAGTAAATCATGTATTTAATGCAATTCTAAAGAAATTCAGGGTTAAATGTGCAAGAAAAAGAGTTCATGCCTGAAAACAGGGAGTTCAGGGGCTATTTTGTCATTTTCTTCCCCAGAAATTATACATTCAGTGTGAAATCAGTGAAGTTCAAGGGCTAAAATGCAATTTTTGAACACTTTTGAGTAAATGTTTGAATATTTAGGGTTTAATTTGTAATTATGCTAGAAAAATGTGGATTTAGAACAGTTTTAGTAAAGCTTAGGGTTTTTTATCCAAAATTCTAGACTTAAATGTATGAAAAGAAACTTTGAGAGTTTATAGCAAATTTTTAAGCCTAGAAAACATTAATAAAGATTTACAACGGTCACACTGCAATATCTCAAAACAAATATTATTAAAAAGATTTTAAAAAACTACGTAGGGACCTAAATGTGAGAAAAGAAGGACCTCAATACAATAAAAGTAAAATCCCAGAATTTATTCAAATGAAACTATTATTTTTATTTTTTTTAAAAGGAAAAACACGACGACCGCCAGCGACGGGTCCTCGTCGTCGGCGACCGTCTAGATGCTTGATCTGGCGTCCGAGACCCCAATGAGCTAGAAGGAAGGCAAAGAAGAAGATCCAACGACTTGGATCTAGCGACGAGCGGCCTCAGTCTCCTCCCCACCTCACTCACTAGTGTCACTTTTCCGACGGCAAGCTCAAGAAGGTCGGAGCTGTTGGAGGCGACGATACGGTGGTCTAAGGCCTCTATAGGGTCGTCGGGGAGATGAGGAAAAAGCCTAAGCCAATGGAGGCCAGGAGGGGCATGTGTGTGTCTCTCCTAATCTATCTTGCCGTCGACTCTGTCTTCTCTGAAGAGCTCGACTGCGGGAGGAAATAGAGCCCTCGAGGCACTAGGTTACACCTCAGGAAGACCAGAGGGAAGGAAAGGAAAATGTCCAAGCGCTTAGATGCAAGTTTGACTACGAGGACTCCTTAGGCCATCCAGCTCATCAGCATTTCATCTCCGGTGATGGCGTCTCCTTTGGTTCAAGCTCTGTGTCACCGAGGATGTCAATCCGAAGGTCGTGAGTGGACACAGAGTGCGAAAAGGTCCCACGGTTGGAGGCATGGAGGTCTACGGGCTTCCTCCTCCTGCCCTCCAACCTTTGCATAGCTCCATTCATCGTGATGTGATTCCGACGATGATCTAGTTTTCCCGATGCCTTCTTTCCCCTTTCCTCATGGTGACAGGGGCACAGGGATGAAGGATGACGAAAAGATGCATACCTGGGAACCATTCCGATTCATGCATGCTGTGAAGAGGTGGAGAAACTTACCTGAGTTCAGTGTCTTCTCTGGCGATGACAATCCCTCTGGCTCGAGTTTAGCGACAATGGGAGCTGGAACTTGTAGGGGACTTTCGAGTGGTGAGGAAGAGGATGAAGCGAACAGGTGATCCAAGGGGCTGAGTGTGCATGCTGATCTCCTTCTCAAGCCTCCTTCCCTCCTCTCTTCTTCACTTCCAACTGATTAGGTGGATTGGGTTTAGTGAACTCCATCAAGCATAGAAGCTTGAAGATCACCCTTCTCCGGCCGAAAATATCCTTCTCCCCCCCTCTTCAGTCCACCGTCAGAGGTCATGGGACGAATAGATGATGCAAGTCAAAACTATGCAAATCTTACAAACCAAGATAATAACCTAAGACCTAATTGCATTAGGGTTTTAGGTTGAATCAGAGGTTTGGGCTAGTTTTGTGGGTAAAACAAGGTGAAGATGTCTAGTTGGCTTTGGTGATAATGATTGAGAATCCAACAACCATACACTCCTGAGAAGATTACCTGCAAGCCTACAAAATTGGGGTGTCTACGGATGCCCCGCCCTGAGCGAGGTCATGGGACGAATAGAAACGAGACCGATGCTCAGGGTTGACAAAGACACCCTGCCCGAAGTCACAAGAAGATGTTAGCTGCTAGTAGTAAGCCACTTAGCCGGTGAACGCACCGCAAGTCATGACTTGCCACCCAAAACGCCAAAGACAAAGCTAAAATGATGAATGCTGACACTAAATACTAGTGTTAATGCTGAGGAGACTGTAGCTGCTATTGAATAATGATGAAGCCACAAGTTGATTATGATCTATACAACTAGATGATGCATGTAATGCAGGATGACATATTGGCGACCAGTCAGCTCCTCAAGGACATGACTGGTTATCACACTTGTCGAGAAAAGCACCGGACAAGACTCACAATACTTGCTGACCAAGAAGTGACTGGTTACGGGGGTCATCTAGGTATTTTGGGCTACCAGTCGAAGGGAAAAGGGGGTACGACAGGATACCGGACCTGTTGACCAACAAGATAGACACCTTGATAGGTGTCCATCGTACAGTCTAGGGTACCGGTCCACGGAAGGTGGTCGGTGTAGGCCATCCAAAGCACGACCAAAGGGGGCACCATTGACACCAAACACTCAGAGCAAGGATCGAATGGGGCATGGTAGGTTTCGGACCTACCGGCAAGTTGACGGATGCCCATCGAATAGTTCGGGATATCAGCCCAAAGGTGAGTTGACACAATATCCGAAGAAAACACTTTGTAATAGAAGATAAAGCAAAAAAGTAAATCTGTCAACCGAGAAGCAGTCGGTGTTGGTTCGGTAAGCTGAAAAAGCGAACATGTCAACCGAGAAGCAGTCAGTGATGATTCAGAAGGATGATAAATGAACACATCATCCAAGAAGCAGGCGGTGATGGTTCGAAAACCTGAAAAATGAACACGGCAACCGAGAGGTAGTCGGTGGCGGTTCAGAAGGCTAGAAAAGTGAACACGACAACCGAGAAGCAAGCGATCATGGTTCGAAAAACTGAAAAGCGAACACGCCAACTGAGAGGCAGTCGTTGACGATTCGGAAGGAGGATAAACGAACACATCATCCAAGAAGCAGGCGATGATGGTTCGTGTAGACACCCCAGTTTTGCAGGTCTATAGGCTGGAATTGTGGTAGCTGGGATTTTAATCACAAATGAACTCAAACCCTCATTTAGTCCCAGAGACATAGAATGCCAAACCCAACAGTAAATGGTCTGAGTCGTGATCCGAGGCCATGCAAGCGCACATCTATTGCACACCTATCTGGTGCACCAGACAGGCGCACTTCACTAGCGCATATATCTAGTGCACCAGACAGGCGCACCTCTTAGGCACACCATGCAACCGCACTGGACAAATGCACCTAGCCGGTTCCCTCATCACAACCATAGATCACTGTCGGTGCTTGGGTAGGCGGCGGGGTGCGCGGGGGGACAACGAGGTTGTTACAAGTGGTTAGTCTGTTAGGAGGCTTCTTAGTTTGTTACAGAGTTGGTTAGTTGTTAGGATTTTGTTGAGTTTGTTACAGGTTATTACAGCCACCACAGCTTCACCTATAAAAGGAGCAGTAGAGGAAAAAGTGAAGAGGTTTTTTGGGGGAGAGAAAAACAGACAATTCCAGAGCGAGGGAAAATTCCAGGAAGAGAGAGGGGCTCGTAGAGGTGACAAGTGGAGAATTCAGGCCACTTTCGATGAGCTACGGAGGAGACGCGCATTGTCAGGCCGTTGGATCTTCTTCTTCTTGCTTCCTATGGGGTCGATTTCAAATCAGACCACGAGAAAGCCTCTGATTGCCTCTCCGACGGTTGTCGACGGCCACCATTATCATTTTCTTTAAAAAAATAAAAAAAAACATTTTTTATTTTAATAAACTTCTGAAATTTCTGATCTGTTACACTTAGGTCCTTTTCTTTATTGCAAATAGATCATTTTCTTACATTTAGGTCCTTAATCATTTTTCTTAAATCGTTTGAATAAAGTTTTAACTGAAAATATTGCCTTATGCTCCTTGAACATCCAAAATAATGTTTTCTAAGTTTAAAAGTTTAACAAAACCCCCAAAGTATCTTTTTATGCATATTAATCCAATGTCTTTGCATTTAGGACCCTGAACTTTTTGAAACCTTTCTGAATGCACATCTCTCCAGTTAAATTGCATTTTGGCCCCATACCTTACAGATTTCATGCTGAATGCCTGTTTTCTAGGGTAAATTTACTAAATTGCCCTTGAAACTTTCATGAATCTTTTTGTTGTATTTTACCCTGAATTTCCACTTAATTGCATTAAATGCATGTTTTCGTGGTAGAATTGCTTTTTAACCCCTAGGAAACATCAATTTGACTAGAATTGCACATATTTGCACATTTGACCACAGATTTCTTCATAATTGCATAGAATGTGTTTTCCTATGTATTTTTGATGATTTGGGCTTCAGAACTTTGATTTTATTCAGAATTAGGGTTTTTTGTACAAAGGCCCGTGGAATTCATATTTTTACACTCATACATGCATTTTGCACATTTTGTCGCACTTTTTCATGCAAGTTTTCTTACATTTTCTTCCTTACATTGCGCACGCATTTCTGACTTGCTACGAGCTTGGTATTCTCGTCGTTTCCCGGATTCTTTCCGTTTTTCGTGTCATTTGACTTGATTTTGCTTTCCATCGCCCGAGGGTGTACAGTAAAAGGCTTATCAAAGCCGACATGGTCTCGAAATGAGGATTATTTTCCCCTTTTTAATTTTCTCGAATTTATCCTAATTTCTGTTGATTCGTGAGACGCTTTCTGAGATTTTATCGATTTTCCTCATCACCCAAGGGCGTACAATAAAGCGGCATTCTTAATGTCTACATTTGACTCTCGGATTAACTTTTTTCCTTTATTTCATTTTTCTCTTTGATTTGGCATGTTTTCAGTCATCACTAGCATGAGCATTCAGAATCAGCAAGCACACACTTATTAGACCATTGGCAAGTAGGAAACCTAGAAAGACCAAGTTTTCTCAGGCGCATGGGGGTACCTAACCCCTTCCCCATGCGTAACTAGAATCCTTACCTTTTCTCTGGTGCGCATTCATTTTGTGCATCGTATCAATTAGGCACGGAGCACACATGTTTTTCGACATCTTGTTTGCTTCTTGGTTTTCTTGTGTGTTTGATTTTCCTCGTCTTTCCATTAAAAGACTAGGTGGCGACTCCTTTCCTTATCCTTTCTTATCTTCCCTTGGTGTCTCTGAGTCTAGTCTTCTTGTCCGGATTCACAATCTTCGTCGTGACCATAACGGGTCTCCTCGAGTGTTTCCACGCACCCGGTAGGGGAGAGCCGTGTAGGGTTCCATCGGCACGGTCGCAGGAACTGGCGACTTCACTAGGGATAACCAGATTCTAGCTTTCATTCTGGTTTCCTTACTTGTCATTGGTTTGTATACATTGTGCTTTCTTGCTTATTCTGTTAGCTTGTAAATATTAGACTGAACATGCTTTTTTGCCTTTTTTACACTATTGCTATGCAACCACACTTGCACATGACTTAATTCATGCTTTGTTTGTCGATACTTGCTTCTATTCACCTACTTGAGCACTACACCAGAACATGCCATGTTCATGACGTTTGTCTGATTTGTTTGGATGACATGCTTGTGTATTTGTTTTTCCTTTTATTCCAATTAACCCACAGGCCTTGTCAAAGTCATTTTCTGATGGCCTAGGTGGCGGTGCTGGTCCAGGGCTTGTCCCTGGTCCTAGAAGCTTAGGTCCACCTCTCCTGGCCTCCCTCCTGCTTATCCACTTCTTTGCGTGCCGCTTCACTGCCTCCCGAGGCCTCTGCCAGAAGATCGTCGGAGTTGCGCAAGGTCGCCGTCGCCGGGGAAGAAGACTGAAACCAGAGAAGAGACGCGAGCCTCCAACCTTGAAACGCTGCTCCTACCCACAAGGAACGATCTCCAACGCTCCACCAACACTCTTGAGGCTGTGGGATCGCGATTCAGGCCTTGGATCACTCCCGCAACCTCGCTTGCCGGAGGAGACGACAGCTACGGTCGGTGGAACCCATACGCGATCTTCCTCCATTTTGGCCCCCTGATGGAAAGGGAATACTCCTCTCGACGTCCCGCAGCCTCCAAGAGCTCATAGATGTACGCTGCAGCTATCCAGTTGGCCCTTTCTTATTTGACGCTGTCACCGGAGTGCCACGACGGCAAAGGAGGCGGGCAGCCTCCTCTTACCATCGAGCCTTCGATCCAAACCATTGGATCTCTTCCCTTCCTTCTCTTCTTGCTCACTGTGCCCTTTGATCTTAGATCAGGCTTTGGGATGCTCTGGAAGGGCATCCCTAACGCAGTCATCGACGACGAAGCTTCGTTGCCAGCGGCTGTCGATTCTTTTCTTTTAAATAAAAACAAAAAATAGTTTTCTTTAAATAAATTTCTGAAACTTTTGATTTGTTACATTTAGGTCCTTCTATTCTTACAAGTAGGTCCTTTCTCTTACAGTTAGGTCCCTACACATTTTTCTTTTAATCGTTTGAATAAAGTTTTAACTGAAAATATTGCAATGTGCACCCTAAGCTTCCCTAATAATGTTTTCCAGACTTAAAAATTAGACAAAAACCCCTAAGTTTCATGAAAATCATTCTGAATACATATTTCTTTGTTCAAATTGCATTTAGACCCCTGATCTTCATTAAAATCGTTCTGAATGCATATTTCTCTGTTCAAATTGCATTTAAACCCCTTATCTTCATTAAAATCATTCTGAATGCATATTTCTCTATTAAATTGCAAGGAAAACCCTAAGAATTCAAATATCTGCATAGATGAGGTTTAAATTGCATTTTAACGCCTGAACTTTTCTAAAACTCTTTTGAATGCATGTGTAGACACCTCGATTTTGAGGTGACCCAGGAATGAGTATCCGTATGTTGCTTTGGATGTGATCAGCCCTTAAACCAGACCCCAAACCCATTAGCAAGCCAGAGTTCAGCAATTTGTGAGCTAAGCTGGCGCACCAAGGTGGCGCACCAA
>JAMKQA010070132.1:0-11467 GCA_024699735.1 Posidonia australis | reverse complement strand
TTCATGGGCGAAATCAAGGAAGACCGATTTTATCGGGCGTGCGAGGGTGCCTAACACCTTCCTCGTGCGTAACAGGGATCCTTACCCGCATTTTGGTTTTATTTCGTAGACTTGTACTTTGTCTTTGTTGTTTTTTGCATGTATATGGTTTTCCTTGTCTTCCATAATAGATTAGGTGGCGACTCCGTTTTATTTTTCTTTTTCGACGTGATTTTGCCGTCCGATTTCGCATTCATTTGCGGAATATCCTCGCCGACATGGTTACACTTTTGTAGGTTTGTTGGAACTTGATAGCCAAGTAGGTATGTGTACGCTTTGTGTTGATCCATGCATCTTCTGCTTCTTGGGAGTCGGGGCACTATACTTTGTTGTTCAACCAAAGACATACTCAAATATGACCGCCCAGCTAACTGAACATTCTATTGCAAGGCTGTGGAGTTATCCATAGCAACATGGAGCGTTAAAGGGGCATTTTATAATTTCGTGAAAAAGTAGGGGCACAACTATAATTTTCCCAATTGAGAGAACTATGATCAACCTACTCATCCCCGGGGAAGATGAGTGGTGTTTGCAGTTAGGTTCTAGCATCGGAAGGCATTCTGATGCCATGCTAAGACAAATTTGACGTTCTACCACACTACGGGCCATTTCTGCAATTTTCCCATGCTGTCGTTTGTCTACTGCTCTAAGGCATATATAGCCTCACTAGATGCTGAGGGAGTATTCTTGCACTTCTATGGGTTACCTGTTGAAGTTTTCATCCCAAGTTTGGTGCAATTCTATCGTTCTACAAAAGTTAGGGGCTTATGTGTAGATTTTTCAAAAGTGTTGGATTACGTTGCAATTCTGCCATTTTGATGAGTTTTCTAGTAGTAATATCAGTCTCCAAGGGTATGATGACAAAATTTGAAGCTACAGGTGTGTTGGCATAGTCTGTCGATGTAGGGGTCAAACTACAATTTTCCCGAATATTTTGCACATTAGACCTTCAGCATAGTTTCTGTCTCAAGCACTGGAGGTTGCCCTGGAATGATGGAGATTCTTTTAAAACTTGGTGGGCCCAACTAGTTGGCCATTACAACTGCCGCATCTCCTGGCTTTATTTTGCACGATTTAATGAAATTATTCATCCTTCTTCAATTTACAGGGGCATTTATTTTTTCTTTTCTTCCCCTCTTCTCTTCTTTTTTTTTTGAATGCATTAACACCTCACTCGTGTCTCTTCCTCTTCTTCTTCTTCTTCTTCTTCTTCTTCTTCTTCTTCTTCTTCTTCTTCTTCTTCTTCTTCAACCGATGGTCGTTGCATCCTTACCCTTTCTATCTACTTACACCAGTGGTTAGGGATTGTGAGGGCGGTGCCGACGGATCGAAAGCAGTGGTGCGACGTGGCGGCGTAACTGAGTGGTGTAGGTCCCTGGCTACTATAGTGCAGTGGGGAATGGTGCTTGACAGCTACGTGCTGTCCACAATGGTATGCCATCCTTCCCCCTCCTCTATTCGTGCTTCTACCCTTGATTTTTTTTCTCTTTTTTCTCCTTTTTTTCAATGCACACTTGTCTACCATGGGTTCCTTTGTTTCCTTTTTTCACTATGGACGACGATGGATGGTGGCTTGTGCCATGTCGACAGCTACAGGCACTGGGTCGGTAGTTGTTGATGGATACTGAGGTACCTAGGGGTTGGTCTTGTCGTGCTCGGGCTTGGGATAGAACGATAGGCTACTAGGTTGTTTGGTGGGCACTGCTGATGGTTGTGGCTGGTGTTGTCAGACCTAGTAGGACGTGTTGGTCTATTGGATCACTAGGTAGATCAGAACGACCACTGAAAAGTGTCGGGCAGTCGGCTAAGGGTTGTAGGCTAGCAACTATTTTGTGTGTTGTTTCCATCTATGCCTAATTGTCTTTGATTGTGAAATTTGCCTGCATGCCATATAAAATGCCATTGAATTATCTACTTTATGTGAAATTTTGTTTGCAAATACTCATATAATGCCTAAAAGTTATTTAAAACTTTCTATATGTCTTTGTTGTTCATGTTTTACGTCGAATTTTTTTGTATTTTTGGCCCAATGTTTTGGTCTAACCTTCTACTTTGCTTTCCTTCCTGTAGTCTGGCTTAGAGTTTAGTGGCATGGGTTTTAGGGCATCGAGCCATAGCACTTCAAGCTCACGAACCGTTAGCTGGAGTTCTGTGGGCTCTTGGTCATCGTGGGGCACTTCTAGTTCTCAGCCATTGAGGGCTACCTCAAACGCTCACAGTCTTGCGATCCCAAAGGAGGTACACTCAGTTTTCTATGTCTGTGAGTGTTATTGGCAATGAAATAATGCCTTACTTGAAACTGATTATGCAGGAGGCTAGGAATTTTGATGGTTGGCTGTTGGATCCTAAGCATATTAGTGAGCACCTTGATTACCATGTTAGGTTAATTTCAATCATTCTTGTCAGTTACAAGATTATTAGGCTTTCTAACCATAGCTACTGCTTGTCCTTCAGGATGGGGATGTTGGGAGGATGATGAGGTGCCATTGGACATCGATTTAGGATCATTTCAAACACCTGCCAGAGTTTTTGTGGGATTTTCGACTTCGCTACTCCTTGTTTGGTTATCTGCTAATGATTTCTGCCATCCATGGCCATTACCAATTCTTTTGTGCCTTGGTCGAGTGGTGGAGGCATGAGACGCATACGTTTCATTTTCCATTTGGTGAGTTGACAATGTTTCCTGACTATTTGACATTGCTATCGAGTTTGCGTTTTGGAGGAGAGCCAATGGTTGGATCTACTACTCAAGGGTTCTTCATGGCACTTGGTCTGCTAGGGCGAGTACCATAGAAGAACAAGAAGTTCACCTATTCTTTCACTCTAGAGTGGCTATGGAAATGGGATCAACTATGGCTTGACTTGTCACCTGGCTCAACAGAGGCAGGGTTCGTATTACGACACTTCTTGCTAGAGCTGATTTGGCTTATTTTCTATGATGCCTCTAGCTATTGCGCAAGGTTGATTGGCTGATCTACCTGACCGACCTTGAGTGGCTAGACCACTATGACTGGGCAGTGCCAGCTACACCTAGCTGATGTACGGGCTGGATAGGGTGGTGCATAATAACCGCCGCTTTTACGTGGATTTGTATCCTTTGTTGACAGTAGGTGTTTCCTTTGTTACATGTTTGCTTGCATTTCTTCTACTTAAATGCTATTCCGATCATTTGGTTTGTTGTTTGGTAGTATTGGGCCATAGAGCATGTGGAGCGTGGCCATTATTTTTACCACTTATGCTCCGAGTTACTTCCTCATCCCTATCAATGGTGCAAGCCCAACCACTGGGTCGTCTTTGAGGTGTTTAGCTACGTGGCCTACCATTATCTCTTGGAACTTCTGTGCATCAAGGATGTAAGCTTATTTTAATACAATGTTTACTATTCTTGTTGGGCTTCCTTCTAAGAATTTGGTGTTGTTTTGCTTTTAGGCAAGGCTATGTCCCTTCGAGGGTTACGAGGGGCTAGACTGGTGCCCCTAAACTTTGCTTGAGAGTTGATGAGGAAACAAACCTAGTTCTATTGCTTGAAGGAATCGACGTAGTACCTCCTTAGGCAGGTCTGACACCAACTAGTGGATGAGTTTTGCATCGTACAACCTCCTCTTGGGGATATGAAATCAAAGGCCTCTTTTCGTGTAGCGGCATGGTTTGCTATTGTCGATGCTCGTGCTACCTAGAGTAGGTACATCCTTTGAGAGGTTTGGTATGATGAGTATCAGGGATGGTTCAAGCAAGAAAGGAAGTCGCACCTCTTCACGAAGGAGCTATAGAAGAACCAAAGGGAGATGTAGTTGGAGCAAACTGGGCATTAGTGAGCTTAGAGCAAATTGGGCACTGGTGAGCTTAACTGTTCCTATTCTACCTTTCCTTTGCTTTATCATACTAGATTCTAACATGCTGCTGTTTTCTCTATAGGGGTTCAAGGTGTGGTTCACTACCTTTTATGATGATATGAGGGTGCAGGAGGTATACCAACCATTACAAATCTTTCAACAAAGTCTATATGATTGATCATTGCTACTAACACTATTGTTTCTATGTAGGCAAGGTGATGGTAGGCAAGATTGGAGGTATGCATTTGTTTAAGAATATTTCAACTCTCTTGTATTGTGTTAACCAATGCTTGTGTATACTCGTAGGGAGGTGCCCCAGACAGTAAAGTGAACTTTGGATCCAGCAAGGTGTTCATCGTGGATTTCAAGATGGAAGACAGGTCAGAGGGAAATGGCTTAGGAGGTGCTACCAATTCTTCTCCTGGCCCTTCGTGTGCTTGAGCTACTCCTACACAAATTTCTCATAGATTAGGCTGCAAGTTAGCTTGCAGTGTTGCTGCCACTTTACAAAGGAGGGCTTCAGATTCGAAGGAGGAGTGGGATCTAAAGGATGATTAGCCCAATAGTTTTGCCTATATTTTCCTTTGTTCAATGTTTCTGGCTTGTGTAGTATTTGAATCTGATGTAATATAGACTAAATCATTACTTGATGAATGAAATGGTGTTTATTTAGCCCATTGTGTGTGTTTGAATGTGATAATTGTACACTGGCCTCCTTTACAGGTAATTGAAGAATTTGCACTAGTTAGGCATGCTAAGCATTGATTATGAGCTACATTCTAAATATTACATCTTCCACATTGCAAACTCGTGCTATTATGCTATGCTGACATTATTAACTTCCTAGTAGAGCTTGTTATGTCTGCTAGAATAGTTCACTATGTAATTGTGATTGGAGTTTTCTCTTGAGCCTTGCAAACACTACTGTCATCTTGCCTAGACGACGTCCCTCATGTGACCTACTTCCTTTTCCACTATCATTCCTACTCGAGCCTTCCAAAACTGCTTACTCACTCTAGCTTCTTTGTGTTTGGCCTTCCTCCGCTAGTTATGGGAGCTCCATGTGTGATCTAGGAGGCTCATGGACACTCGGGTGTAAAGAATGGTGAGTTTCTACTACCCTTTATTTGCTCATGCTTTTCGAGGTTCTTCACCTCACTATGCTTGCTGAAGAAAGGCTCCTCTTGCAGAGATTTTTGACGATGGTGATGTCGATTCACTATTCTGACGTCCTCTACACTTGGATCGATGAGCTTTCCACTAACGACTGTGAGAAACTCTATCTCTGGTGCCTCTCCTCAATGTTCCTGGGCATTGCTAATATGCAGGTGAGCAGGTACCTCCTGTGTGCTACGGCTCACTTATGGAAACTAGCTTATCATGTGTTTGTCTTTCGACAACTAGAGCTGACTCTCTCATCAGGGGAGGTGCGAAGGATCTGTGGCTTGTCGAGGCTTCTCAGACTCATTATATTCATGTGACGTGATGTCTATGTGTCCATTTTGAATCAGCAGACGGGTTTGTTGACTAGTGAGTGCAGGTGTCGCCTCATCTACATTGATAGCCCATCCCCTATGCTGTAATTGGAATACGTTGACGAGATGGCTCAGAAGCATGCAGTGTTTGGCGACAAGTTGTGGTTGCGCAGCTTCATCATTCACTTTTTGGGGAAGTTGGTCTTCAGCCTTGGTAGGATGATAGCTGCTATAGAGGTCGAGACATACCAAGCCCTAGATTGCTCGTTGCGTCGCTGCTGGTAACATTTCTACGATTATGGAGCTCTAGTGTAGGTAAAAGCGATTATGCTCGCTACCACCTTTTCTATCATTCTACCGAATAACTGAATGCTGTCTTGCTTTGTAACAGGTCTAACTCGTAGTAGACATGGTGGTAGAGGTTCTGCATCCTTAGCATTCTACATTTGATGCTTACTACCATAGCAGGTATTCCCGGACCATCCCTAGCGTCTGCAAGATGTATGAGAGACTAGAAAGCCTGATTGAGGATTAGGTGACCTGGGACATCATCCTTGCGATTGTGGAGCCTTTCGCTGTCTTCTTCAATGATAGTGACATGTAGTTGATTATTTTGCCAAGGTTTATTGGGGGTGTGGAGTACCACCCGATCCGTAAAATGCGCTAGTTAAGCTACAACGAAGATTCGTTTGAGTAGAGCTTGATGCCTGACTACTTCTAGCTATACTTGCTTAGCTTTTTGTCATGACTACAGATTTGTCCTGCCGGTTACGTTGCGGTATCCATTTTGACCGTATTGCAATAACGAAAGGCTATGGTTACACTATTGAGTATGAGGTCGAGATTCAAGAGACATGGCCTTTATGCAAGATTCCACCTGATCCCTCTTTTTTTTAGGATACTAGGGACTCCAAGAGAGCATGGACAAGCTCAGATGGTTGATGATCTACTTATTGCTTAGTTTTCACCTGAGGAGTATTGATTTGGGCCTATATGAGCGATAACCTTGTATAACTGAATTTGCAACTAATGTGATGCTATGTAATCATTTTCCATGCTTGTTTCTATGTGTTATGCTTGCATGATGGCCCTTTGATGCAATTTTGAGGTGGTGAAGTAGTTCTGCACTGAATAACCAATTTGCTTTTAATCTGCACTCTTTTCACTGGGCATTCATGCTTGCCATCTCTGATTGGGACATTTGCTAGCTGGATACGCTATGATATTACGCTGGAAGGCTACACTTGAAAAAAACACTTACTATTCTCAGGGGTCAACCATCAATAAGGCCACTTTGTTGTTCTAGGGTTCTGATGGGCATGCTATTGGTAGATTTAATGATCCTACTCAGATTGTATGCCCTAGAATATGCTGCCCGTAAATTGCTGGTTGTGATGGATCCGAGCTATCTGATTTCTGTGCACCTTCATGTAGTCTGAGGGCCATCGACATGTCCTTGGTAGAAGTACCAACCCAGTATGTCCATTTAAAAGGCAGTTAACATGCCCTTGATAGAAGTGCTATTCCAGTGCATCCATTCTGAAGACAGCTGATATGCCCCTAGTTTGGCATTGGAGGTCCCAGTCATGAAACAACTGGCATGCCCTTGGATGAAGGTATCCCCTGTTAACCTCTTAACCTCTTAACCACAAAGCACTTAGCATGCCCCTGGCTAAGAGTGTCAGACAAAGCCTATAAAGCGATACAATAATGCAATAGAGAGTGATGCATGCTAGCTAATGACTTATGCGATTTTATAGTGCTGTTAGTGTGACCATGCCGGTGGAACCCTGCACGGTTCTCCTAGGTGCATGGAAGCACACGAGGAGTCCTGATACGGTCATAGAGAAGATGGTGAATCTAGAGAAGAAGACTGGGCTTTGAAACACCAAGAAAAGATAAGAAAAGCACAAGGAAAGGAGTCGCCACCTAGTCTTTTAATGGAAAGATGAGGAAAACCAAACACAAAGGGAAAAAACCAAAAGAAATCAAGGCAAAGAAAAATATGCATGCTCCATACCTAATGGATGTAGTACACAAATCAATGCGGGCTAGAGAAAGGGTAAGGATTCTTGTTACGCTTAGGGAAGGGGTTAGCACCCCCATGTGCCTGAAGAAATCAGTCTTTCTAGGTTTCCTGCTTGCTACTGGTCTATTGGTTGTATGCTTGCCTACTTTGAATGCACATGCTTAAGACGACTATGAAAACATGCCAAATCAAAGAAGAAATGAATAAAAGGTAAAAAGTTAATCCAAGGGACAATGTAGGCATTGCAAATGCTACTTTATTGTAGGTCCTTGGGCGATGAGAAAAATTTTGAAAATCGAGAATACTCGGAAGTGTCACGTAAATCAGTGGAAACTCGAAGAAATATGAGAAAATCAAATTGGAGAAAATATTCCTCATTCGGGTCAATGTCGGCATTGTCATGCCTATTAATGTACGCCCTCGGGCGATGGAGAACCAAATCAAATCAAAATCGTGAAAGTTGGAAGGAATCCGGGAAACAATGGGAAAACCAAGTTTGAAATGAGTTTAAAATGCGTGCACGATGCAAGGAAGAAGGCATGAGAAAATACCCATGAAAAAAGGTAAAAAAATGTGCAAGACACATGTGTGAGTGAAAAATGTAAATTTCAGGGTCTTTTGTGCAAAAGTCACATGTTCTTAATGAAGGCTGAAATTCTAAGGCTTAATCAGTAAAAATACACCGGAAAACACATTTTATGTAATTTTGAAGAAATTACGGGTCAAATGTGCAAAACTGTGCATTTTTGGTCAAATTTAAGATCCCTAGGGTTAAATATGCAATTTTGCCAATAAAACATGTGTTTAATGCAATTTTGAAGTAATTCAGGGTTAAATGTGCATGAAAATGGTCTTAAGTTTGAAAACTTGAAGTTTCAGGGACTACTGTGCAATTTCTCCCTAGAAAATATACATTCAGTGTGAAATCAATGAAATTTAGGGTCTAAAATGCAATTCAGGACACATTTGAGCAAATATTTGAATTCTCAGGGTTTAATTTGAAATTATGCCAAAACATTATGCATTTAGAACTATTTTAATAAAGTTCAGGGCTTTTTATGCAAAACACTGGACTTAAAATGTATAAAAAGTAATTCTGAGGGTTTTTATCAAACTTTAAAGCCTGGAAAACATTAACAAGAATGTATAGGGGTCACTCTGCAATATTTCAAAACAAACATTATTAAAATGGTTTTAAAAATATATGTAAGGACCTAAATGCAAGAATGAAGGACCTATGTATAAGAAAAAGAAAAGCACAGAAATTTATTCAAAAGAAAACTATTTTTTTAGTTTTTTAATGAAAAAGAAACGATGGTCCCCGACAACGGAACTCCGCCGTCGACGATCGCCTATGATGCCTTTTTAGAGCATCCTGATGCCTGATCATGCATCAGATCCCACTGGGAACAAGAATAGATGAAGGGAAAGAGATCCATCGATTGGTTTGGATCAGGGGCTTGATGGCAGGAATCCTCCTCCCGTCTCCCTTGCCGTCGACGCAGTTTCGGCGACAGCACCGTAGAAGGATGCTTTGGAGGCACTGGAACGGCGGTCTAGGGCTCCAAGGAGCTTGGGGACGCGGAGAGGAATGTTTTCTCCCATCTAGTGGCAAGAATGGTGGCCTGAGCACCTCTCCCGATCTCACTCCAGTGGTGCTCCAGCGACAGTGATTGCAGAGGGGGTTCGGAACTCGACTTGCAATGCTAGAGCCTCTAGAGAGTTGGTGGAGCATCAGAGATCTTTTCCTGCGGGTCGGAGAATCATCACGATGCATGGAGCGCCCTGTCATGCTTCCTTGCCAATCGTCTTCTCCGGTGATGGCGAAATGGCGTGATTCTGGTGAGCGGTTCCTGGAAGCTTATTGGGGGTGTTCCACGGCGTCCCGAAGATTGAAGAAATAAGAGGAGAACCGTGGGGGAAGGATCGAGCACATTGGGGCACAAATCGTTCACTGGATTCGTTCCCCCACCTACGTCGCCAGAAAACGCATCCAACGACCTCTGAGGCTCCAATTGCAGTCAGAGAAATCCTCTAGCACTATTGGAATCGGTTGGGGAAGAAGGAGGATGACCTTGGGGATCACTTTTGATGAAAATTGAGGTCAGTGGAGGGCATACCTGAGTGGACAGTGGAGATGATCGCCGGAGGTCGCCATAGGTTGCCAGAGCTTCCAGGAGGTGGCCTGCAACTGGAATTTTTCTCCTCCCCGAGCTTCCTCTTTGCTCCTAGACCTCTCTGGTTGCTGTGGTTGAGAGAAAATACCTTGATGGCTCTCCTCTCGATTTTTCCAAGCTTTTTATCTCTTCTCTTCCTTCCTTTTTCCCTCGTACAATTGGGGGGGTATTTATAGACTTGAAAATGGCTAGGGTTGTTAGAGTAGTTTGTTATGATTAGTTAGCAGTTGTTGGAAGTTGTCATAGGTTGTTATGATGAAGGTGGGAAGTAGTTAGGTTTGTTTTGGTTGTTACAAGTTGTTATAATGAAGGTGGGAAGTAGTAAAGTTTGTTTAGGTGGTTAGAGGTTGTTATAGGTTGTTATGGTGGAGTGGGAAGTTGTTAGGGTTTGTTTAGGTGGTTAGACTTAGGGTTTTGGTTTTGATTTAGGGTTTGATTTAGGATTTAGGGTTTAGGTTTTGATTTAGGTTTTAGGGTTTGATTTAGGCTTTAAGGTTTGGATTAGGTTTATTGTTTGATTTAGGGTTTAGGGTTTGATTTAGGTTTTAGGGTTTGATTTAGGGTTTGGGGTTTGGATTAGGTTTAGCATTTGATTTAGGGTTTAGGGCTTGGATTAGGGTTTAGGTTTTGGTTTAGGGATTGATTTGGGGTTTAGGGTTTGATTTAGGGTTTTGAGTTGATTTTAGGGTTCTGAATTAGGCTTTATATTAATTTTGATGTTTTGAATCAATTCTGGGGTTTTGGATTAAATTTTGAGTTAGGTTTAGGATTTTGAATTTGATTTTGGTTGGTTTTAGGGTTTAAGGTCCCTTTGCAAGTATATGGGGTATTTACAGATGCCTCTCCCTGAGCGAGGTCGGAGGACGAATGGAACAGAGATTGATGCTTAGGGTTGACGAAGACACCCCACCCCCTTCTTACAAGGAAAAGAGAACAGGTGGAGGAGACCGCCACTGAGGGTTGACGAAGACACCCTGCTCGAAGCTGCCAGAAAGAGTTAATTAGTGACAACCAGCTACCAGTCGATGAAAGCACCAGAAGTCATGACCTGACACTCAGAACACCACAGACGAAGCTGAAATCATGGAAACTAACGTTAATGACAAATGCTGACAAGTTGACGACCAATCAGCTCCTAAAGGACATGACTGGTTATCACACTTGTCGAGAAAAGCGTTGAACAAGATTCACGGTGCTTGCCGACTGAAAAGTGACTAGTCACGGAAGTCATCCGAGTAGTTCAGGCTACCAGTCCAAAAGGAGGGAAGGAACAAGGCAAGTGGGGAATCCTTTGGGCACCACAAGTATTGCCTGGGTAGTTCGGCATACTAGCCCAAAAGAAGGAGGAAGATAGTTTGCTTTGATTCTATCTGTTCGGAGTGGAATTCAAAACAAAGGGGTGGCACCGAGATTCGTCTGTCCGGATCGAATCTGGGATGGGACCATCTAGACTTCGTCCGGTAGTCTAGAAGATGATGGAAAAGGATGCCTTGAATCCATCCATTAGGATTAGAATTCAAAGGCAAGAGGGTGGCACCGAGATTCGTCCGTCTGGATCGAATCTAGGAGGGGACCATCTAGAATCTATCCAGTAGTCTAAAAGAAGATGGAAAAGGGTGCCTTGAATCCGTCTGTCAGGATCAGAATTCAAAGATAAGAGGGTGGCACCGAGATTCGTCCGTCCGGCTCGAATCTAGGTGTAACCATGCTGGCGAGGAGATTCTGCAAAAGAATGCGAAATCGGTCGGCAAAATCACGTCGAAAAATAAAATAAAATGCAAAATGCAGGAGTCGCCACCTAGTCTATTATGGAAGACAAGGAAAACCATATACATGAAAAATCATGCAAAACAATAAGGACAAGTCTGCGAAAACCAAAAAGATGTGGGTAAGGATCCCTGTTACGCACGAGGA
>JAMKQA010070131.1:0-17900 GCA_024699735.1 Posidonia australis | reverse complement strand
AATCCCCCAAGCTACAAATCGAAAAACAGCACCAAAACCCTAAATTAGACGACAAAATCCCCTCAAATTTGTAGAGGGACACAAAGAAAATAAATCGAACCACACCACATCACTAGCAACTCCAAGCTACACAGTTACAGACCTCCAAACCAAATCCCCCAAGCTACAAATCGAAAAACAGCACCAAAACCCTAAATTAGACGACAAAATCCCCTCAAATTTGTAGAGGGACACAAAGAAAATAAATCGAACCACACCACATCACTAGCAACTCCAAGCTACACAGTTACAGACCTCCAAACCAAATCCCCCAAGCTACAAATCGAAAAACAGCACCAAAACCCTAAATTAGACGACAAAATCCCCTCAAATTTGTAGAGGGACACAAAGAAAATAAATCGAACCACACCACATCACTAGCAACTCCAAGCTACACAGTTACAGACCTCCAAACCAAATCCCCCAAGCTACAAATCGAAAAACAGCACCAAAACCCTAAATTAGACGACAAAATCCCCTCAAATTTGTAGAGGGACACAAAGAAAATAAATCGAACCACACCACATCACTAGCAACTCCAAGCTACACAGTTACAGACCTCCAAACCAAATCCCCCAAGCTACAAATCGAAAAACAGCACCAAAACCCTAAATTAGACGACAAAATCCCCTCAAATTTGTAGAGGGACACAAAGAAAATAAATCGACCATCGAAATCAGAGACACAAGGAGTAAACGTTGTGAAGAGCCAGGGGGTGCAACAGCAAACGATCGGGGGTAAGGGGAGTGCACGACGACAGACAATTAGGGGATGAGGGTAGTGTGCGATGGTAGGGGGTGAGGGGTGTGAAGGAAGGGCGATGGGCAACTGTTTGGGAGGATGATATGGCATTAGGGTGGAGGGAATCGACCGATGGGAGGAGAGGAAGACAAAGTGGTGGGGGGAGTAAGAGGAGGACATTAAGGGGGCGAGGGAAGAGAGGACATCAATGGTCGAGAAGATCAGGTGGAGGAGGCCATTGAGGCAGAGGGCATCAACTGATTAGAGGAGAGGAAGACAGAATGGTGGGGGGGACGAGAAGGGGGTGTCCCGAGAGGGGGGGGGGGCAGGAGAGGGCATCGAGAACCAACAAGATCTGGAAAAGGGCGTCGAGGGTTGGCAGGACCAGGGGAAGAGCATTGGTGGGCATAAAGGGGAAGGGGAGAGGACGACATTAGGATTTAGGGGTTGGTGTGGTTACTGTAATTTTTTTTTGTTTTAGGGAATGGATTTTAATAATAGGATGATAAGAGGGAATTTGAAATTTAAATTTTAAAATTTTAATGGTTTTTAAAATAATTTTTAGTTTTGATCAAAATCAAATTAATAGATGATTTTCATGATGGACGAACAAGATTAAGGACCTCACTATCTAACAGTAAGGACGGACTTTACCTGATATTAACTCTCTCTCTCTCTATATATATACATATATATAGCAGTGGTTTGATTCGATTTGGTTGAACCACACCATGAACTAAGAATCGAATTGTTTCTATTGGTTTTAAAAGTTAAGAATTAATTTGAATCGCAAAACACTTGCAAACTAAATTGAACATTAAAAATGATTTAATTCAATTTAGTTCATCAATTCTAACTGAACCACGTGCACTCTTACTCTAGAAGCAAATCATAATTGTTCAAAGGAGGTTCTTGTCTCTTGCCATTTGAAATATTGTAATTATCCACTCAAAGTTCTTGTCTCTTGCCACTTTTATCATCCAACATATCTAGGATGGACTTAATATGTTTCACCAAAAAAATGTTTAAAAAAAGAATAAATCCAAGACTTAAAATATTGAGTTTTAAGTAAATACACATGTAATAAGCTCATACCATAATCTCTTACTATAAAGGACTAATGTTATTTTACATCCATTTGAACATGAGATTCTCTATATAACCACGTATATAAATTTTCCCCTACATTTAAAAATGAATTCATTTCTTGACTAAGATGTGATCTTTTTATTAAAAAGAACCCTAGAAACCTTAGCTACTCTACCCTTTTGATGTGGACCTCACAAATGCAAGTTGCTACCGATGTTGCCCAAGGGTTGGAATACATCCATCACCATAGTGACACTAGAAGGAAGCCCAGACATGCCATCCACTACTGGATCAAGAGGTCTAGCATCATTTTCCTTGATCATCCTAATATCGACGCCAAGATTTGCGACTTCAGCACTACTGAATTGTCCAATGAGATTGACATAGAGGATGAAGAAGAAGAAGATCACTAACAATCTAATGGTAAAATTGAGAGGGTGGAAATGAAGAAGGCGAAGAGATCTCATAGACGTTGGAAGAAGATCGAGGGAACAAGAGGATACATGGCGTTGGAGGTCATAGCCAAGGGCGACAGTCCAATATAGGAGGCTGACATGTTCCCCTTTGATGTGGTGGTTCTAGAGCTTCTCAATAGAGAGGAGTTGATCTAGTAAAGGTACGATCGAAACAGATTGAAGAGTGTGTCGCTGATTAATATGACATGAGACTTGATGGAGTCAAAGGAGGGGGATTGGGATGAGGAGGGATAAGAAGAGGAGATGGAGGGAAGAAAAGAATAATTTAGATTAGTGGAGGTAAGAAGATAGGGTTAGGCTAGTCATTTCACATCCAGACTAAAGGATTTAACTATAATTAGTGGAGACGGGGTATAAGTGAGGGTTTATCTATGAGCAGAGGAGTAATTAAGGTTAGCTAAGTAAATAGTTATTAATAGATGAAAACAGGAAAACATGAAATGTTTAAGGATATAGAAGCAAATTTTGCTTCTTTTTTTTTTGTTAATGACATGTAACATGTTTTACTCCTGGGTAACGAAACTCCACGCCACAAGAAAGCAATAATGATGACACCACATTTTCACCTACTCCGTCCGCTCCACACCATCTGTAAGAAACAGACAAAAGAAAAACACTTTTAATATTCTAAAACCGGCTGGGGTTTAATATTCTAAAATAAGGAACAAAAAGGGAAGGGAAAGAGGAAAAAAAGAAAAAAAGAAGAAAGAAAAGTAGGAAGTGAAGTGGAAGACGATGAGGTGTCGTTTTGTCGTCGACTCGCAGCTCCCGTGGTGGTCAATGGCAACCGCTGCTTCTCCCCCTTCCCCCTCGTCCTCCCTTCATGACACCAGAAATAATCCCCATCGCTAATCCCCAACGCCCAGTTGTCCCTATCCCTCCTCGCCGGAGCTGGAGGCCCTGGTATTCTTCATGTACATAGAAAGATCGAGCCTTGGAGCTGATTCTTTACTTTGCGCGGAACCGATCAAGTAAGTCCAGCTCTTGCCTTTTCTCATTGGTTCTTTTCTTCCTGTGCACGGTCCGAGGGATGTCCCAGCTGTTGTTTGGATTTGTTTGGCAAGGTGGAATAATCTGATCTTGTATGCATGATTAGCGTAGTTGGTTGTCCTGTAGTTTGGTTTCGTGCTTTTTGATTGGAATTAGTCCGTTTTTATGCAGTCTGTAATTAATTCGAGGTTGTGCTATTAGTTAGTTTATATCGTATCTAACTTAATCTGAGTTTAGGGGTTCTGTTCTGGATTGGTTTTTTCTTAAATTTTTTTCCAAAGAAGTTCTATCTTTTGGGGTCTTCAAGGTCCGAAGAGACATCCCAATTTGGGATCCAGTAGTTTGTATTTGATTTCTTGGGATTTCCTTTTGAGAACAGAAATGGTAGGTCGTGGGAAGATAGTGGAATCTAATTAGATTTCCTCTTGGCGACAAATCTCTTTCTTTTCCCTATTGGAAGCTTCCCTTTTCTGGCTGCCAAATTAATGGAATATTTGGGAGATTGAGTTTCCACATACTTCCCTGGTGTTGTAATCTATATTTGATCTGAGCTGAGAATCTCTTCAATGAGTATTTCATATATTATGCCATGTAGAGGATTTGAACTTTCAAGATTTGTAAAACGGGAGTTTGGGTCTCATAAACCTACAATTTCACACCACCTGGCACTTACTGAGATATTCTGTGTCAAGTTTTGGTTCAACAGGACAATGGAGCACCTAATTAATATTTCTGCTTGTGGTAAGACATTTCAATTTCAAAAGTTATACCTTAACCAATCCTGATGAATCTAGCCTGCATGTAGAAGCAAGCTATCTATTCAGGCTTTTCACTAATGCTGAGTTGGATGTGTTATGGAACTTGTACAAATGTAAAATAGTACATGAGCAAGTGCAAGCTTCTCTACTTGGAATTCAAGTTTCAGATTCAGCATACAAACGCTTGTTTGTGTCAAATCTCAACTTGATGAATGCCTCAAATGTCCCTTGTTACATTCGTAATAAGTGTAGCTGTTCTTCTGCCTTCTAATCCAATTTGATGGAAAAGGGAAAAATACTGACCTGTTGATTCAATCAAAGATAATATCATTTTATTAGATATCTAGTAAATTCTGATTCTTTTGTATCATGCCTGAGGAAAGAGTTGTTCGAATATGCCCTTGACAGAGTTTAATTACCCTACAATCAAACTCCTCACCGTTGAAGGAGCATCTGATTGTCCAATGGTAGGTCTGGAACACAAATCAATCGTCAGTAACAGTCAAAAGGTGAGTCTCTAAGTTTAATGTAATATGGTCATGTGTAGGAGAAACTATTATTCTATTATAACTTTTTTCAAGTTATAAACTCAAATTTTAGAGTAACCGTCTAACACTGTAACTGAGTAACAAACTAGAGAAATTACAAATCAGGATCCCACTGATAGATGCTAAAGATTTTTGAAAGGCTAAATTGACATTGGGTTTGGAAAGCCTTGAACATGATCGAATTGTTATGGTTCATGAGATCTGCATTATAGAAATATATATTTTGATAATAATTATAGAAAGATATATTAATGTGTAGAACAAGCTTCTTTATATAGAGTTGCAACTTACAAAACTTGAAGAGCAAGAAAGGAAATAAAAGAAGCAAGCAGTGGTGGAGCTAGAATATAAGTATAGTGTGGGCACACTTCAAAAATATTCTTATTTATCACAACTTAACTTCATGCAAACAGGGAGTCACCCTCAATATGTTTAATGATGGGGATAGTTATCTATATTATTAGATTAGACTTGTTATTATCTAGCTAAATTAAGGTTAGATTAAATTGTAAATTTGTCAATTATGAATTTGATTCCAGTTAGGGTTAGATTTGGTTATGCAGACACAAGACTCTGCAACCTTGTATTATTGAGTTTTTTATCATATGATGTGTTGGAGTTATGTTCCTGTTGTTCTTGAGGTGTAGACTGGAGTCTCACTTCTCATTTGATGAGATTTAAGTCTCTCTCATGTGGAAATTAGATTATAGTTCGTTCCCCTTATCTAGGGATTGGAGTGCAGTTCAATTCCCTTCAGAGATTGGATAATAGACTTTAGTCCACCTCCATTCTTGTCCCACATCACTTAATCCTCTCACGGTCACGGAAGATCGAGTTGCTAGCAATGAAGATAGCTACTTGATTTTCACAATGCATGATCATGAGATCCTTGTACTTGATACCACAAACCTCCAAGAGTGGCTTTACTCACGTCAACTCGCAAGCAGGATGTGCCCACTATTTACTCAACCTTTGCACTAGGCCTCGCCATAGGAGTCTGTGCTTCTTACTTTTCCAAGCCATCAATATCCAGTTGTAGATTTCTTCCCATTCTTTAACCTACATAGCAGCATTAGAGAAAGCAATACTGTTCAGGTTCTCTTGACATTTTTTGGGAAACCCTTGCTTGAAGAATCCTTCCTTTATCCCAAGATGTGATGTGCAATGACCAATGGACTTTCTCTGGACACTCCATATGCTCGTTAACAATATCAATGTCAGAGGTGATATTAGGTCGAGTTAGCTACATAAATATTCTTTTCAACTAAGTCTAATATCATGTCTTGCCATGAAAAATTCTTTGAACCCTTCATACCACAAAGAAGGGTTCTGATTCTGTTATGTAGGGTTTTCCAGCAAGATGGTTTCTTAAAGTAGTTCAGTTGTATATTTTTTCCAAGAAAATACAACATCTTGCTTGCCATGAGCTACCTATATTTTAAGTAGTATCTCAATTGCCCTATGTCTTTTGTTACAAACACAACTTTGACATGCTACTTACTCTCCTATGCCATGAGATTCACTTCTTGACATTAGAAATTCATTCACTTATGCAAGAAAAGTGAACCCCCAGTTGATCTCTGACCAAAAATAAAGAATGATATGCAATTATGCATGCTTTACCCAATTTCAAAATGAATCACAACCTTCCTGAACTTTTCACATCATGCTCAGGACATTGTTTTAGTCCATTAATTGCCTTCTTTAGCCAACACACCATTGTATCCCATTGAGTGACAAACCTCAAATCTTGGTAGTTGCTCGTTTTACACCTCTTCATGGAGATCACATACAAGAAGGCATCTTTGTTATCAAGCTGGAACATCGACCAATCATAAATAACATAAATAGACATGACCTCCCTAATAGAATTTAGATGAGCTGTAGGAGAGGTCTCAGAATAATTTATATTTTATGTAAAGACCTCATCTAGGTTGGGCTTTGATTGAAGCCATATGGTTGGTATCTCATACTAAATAGCCAATGACATGTAATAACATCTGAGAAATGGCCAACTTCTAGTAGTACAAATATCTCTTCATTGCATGCTTCTATGTTGGGTTATAAGGCTCTTTGACACATCTTGGGAATAGAGATAAATAACAAGGTGAAAGGAAATTGGCGAAAAGAATGAGCAAAAGAAAACCATGAGCAGTAGGATGTTGCACATAAGCCCAACTATTTTGTTGAAGAGCGGGCTAATACTAGGCAAGACGATGGCTCACGTGAAGGATGTTCATTTGTCTGTGGTAGAATGATTGAGAATGGTGGAGCTTCTTCATTTGTCTGTGGTAGAATGATTGGGTTGTGAGCTTGTATGGGATTCTTCAACGTGTAAGGATAGAATAGTGGAATAGCTAGATGTAAGTTTAAAGACACATTCAGAAAAGCTAGTATTCTTTTGTGGAGAAATGGAGAAGATATGGAATTGCTAGATGTAAGATTAGAGACACATTTAATAAAGCTAGTATTCTTTGCTGGAGAAATGCAGAAGATGGTGGAATAGCTAGAAGTAAGATTGGAGGCACCTTTACAAGAGTAGGGAGTGCTCACAATGTAATATCTGCGATGATCAAGTATTGCGACATTTCGAGGAGCATAGATGAAGGTAAATATGGTAAGGCATGTACTCATCATCACCAATTAGTTTTAATGTAGTGGTTAGCATGGTATGAGAGCTAGGCACCTCACCCAGGCTCAAGTCTTCCCTCAAACACATTTATTAGCATCATTTGTTGACTTTTCCTCTGTTGGTGCATTGCCTTTGTGGTTTCCATACCACATTGTTTTGAAGACTCCAGGTTAAGAGGCATGGATGAACACTTAGGTGTGTCATAACCATGTCGGATCTAACTAGATTACTTCTTTCAAACATAGCTAGAAGTGTCCTCCTTTCGGTTTGAGACAAGACCTGTTGTAGTCTTGGACATGGCTTAGACATGATAGGAAATGTCATGCAGGTGCCAAGACTTTCTATGGACATGGTTAAACATGTTTATTGGTTAAATATAATAATCATGCACTTAATAACACCAATTAGAAGGTTTTAATTGTAGATAAAAAAAAAGAAGGTTTTAATTTTTCGAACACATCCATTGATTTTCATACTACATTGTGTTTGTGTCCAAAGTTATTGTTCACACCAATTGGTTTTGGTGTAGTGGTCGACAGTTAACCCATTGGGTCCCAACAACAAAGGCACTAGCAATTATCCAATTAGAGTCGAATCTTCAAAGACAACTATGTATGTGACATAAGTAGAGACTTCCTTTTCCTCTTCTCTTCTTAACTATTGGTGATGTTGCACGTACTTGTTTTATAAAGGTAATTTGAAGTTTAAACACTTGTAACGTTGTTTAAGATTTTTTCATGATATATACATTTAAACATTGGTTATGCAAATATTTAATCACTGTCCTTGTCATGCTGTATTATATGTTTTTAGAAATTACCATGTCTGTGCCCATGTTTCCTTAATTTATCAATTTTGTTTTTTTTAATTTGGGGGGGAGGGGGGTGGTGGTGTTACGGTGTTCAGTATATTAAGGGGTTTTTGAGTATAATATATCATGTACTTATCCACTCACCATTATCACCAATGGGTTGGTTAACATTTAAATATAATAAATCATGCACCCATTATCACCATTTGGTTTTAGTGTAGTGGTTAACATGGCTCGTACCCCACCTTGGTCTAGTCTTCCCTTCAACACATTTATTGCCTTCGTCGTTTCTGTACACGTCTTGTTTAAGACTTCATGTTGATAAACTTGAGGGGGTGCTGAATGTAATAAATCATGCACTCATTATCACCATTTGGTTTTAGTGTAGTGGTTAACAATAGTGCTACCCTTTTAAGTGCGAAAGTACCCAAGAAAGAGACACTTCAATGATGGAGGAGGCAACTTATCTCAAGTAGGATCAAGAGCATGGTCAAAGCAGATACACCAAAACAAATCTAGGAGTTACATTATGCAAGGTAACTGTAGATGAAGACAACATAACAATATCTTTCCATCAAGAATAGCTGATGGTGGTATTAACAAGATATCATGCAATGTGAATTATATCTCTCCAAAAGGATTGGGGAAGATGCATATGAAACATGATAATGCGAGTCACATTCATGTGTTGGTGCTTTATTTTCAGCAACTCCATCATGCTGAGATGTTCACACTCAAAGTTTGATAAATGATGCCAATTTAATGTACAGACAATAGCCAAATTGGTTTTCATGAATTTCAAAGCATTACTTGCGGCTTGCAGCGAATACATAAATACTAAGATGGAAAAATGAGCTTTGATTTCTTTATGAAAATATTGGAATACTGCAAGAACTTCAGACAATTCTTTCAACCATAGTACCGAATGTTGTGTCCACGAAATTTCATCGATATGTGTAATATGTAGACACGATTTTTGTTGGTATTTCCAGAAATACCAAATGTCAGACCCCCCATGTCAGTCAGATCGATTATTGTAGTCGACACTTTGTATTTTTTATACTGAGAAGGACCTGAGTCAACCAACATGGTTTATTTATAAGCAGCCGACATGGTCGACACGGGTTCCTGCTATTGCTTCTCCTCCTCCCTACTACTAGTTGGTCTTCCTCTCCTTTGTTAATGACTTGTTGCTATTAGCTCTTCCTAACTTTGGAACAAGATACAAATCCGTATACTCAACGAAGTGGGAACATTTGGGGTATTCCTTATTCAAAGCCTACATCTCCAATACTTAGGTGTTCTCTCATCTTTTCTCTCCATATTAAATGTTGTGAGAACTCTTCATTTTATTTTCAACATATACTAAGCATTTTTTTTTTGGTACTATTTATGCTTTGGGATATTTATATTATGTAGTATATTTTAATGTGGTATATATTTAGAAAGTAGAATTAAGTAGTCTTAGCTATAGATTATTGCTTACTTTAGCTTATCATAAAGTTTTAAATGGAAATTTGAAATTTTTTTATTTATTTTCATAGATTTTCGTAAATTTACCGCATTTTTACTGACATTTCCACTATGTCCGATACGTTTTCTATTTTTATCTATCCAAAGTCCTACCAGAAACCAACATTTACAATCATGCTTTCAACAAATAAAGCGATGTCATATGTGGATGATCATCTATGAAGGCATTGAAATACCTAAACCAGAAATCCGCGCAAACAACACAGACTCCATATATCAAAATGAACCAACTTAAATGGAGACAAGCTCCAATTAGGTAATTCTCTAACAAGGAAAAAGATGATGCTTGCTCAACTGATAGGCCTTGTGTTCAAAAGAGGATACAAACTGACCAAAAGGAATAAAAACTCAGTTTCTCAAACAATGGTTGACACCAGTAGTGCCACACTGCCACTGAAGAGCAATTACAACGGATAGTCTCAAAGTCTTGGAGTCTTTCTGACCCATGCTTTCTGCTATTCCTTCTTAGTGACTGAAGATCTTGGAAAAACTTTGACAATGAAATAGTACTACTGAACAATTGATGGTTTTAGTAAGTCTCCTAACAGAGAGTAATGACATTTTGAAACATAAAATACAGAGTCAAGACACATAGAAGAAGAATGTGAATTACTCTTCCCTCAGAAACCGGTGGGACAAAGTTGTCAACTACAAGAATAGTAGTAATAAAAGTCATGAGAGAAAGTAAAATGAAGATTGGTTACTTGTCATGTGAGAGGATGCAACTGAATTTATTAAGCAATAAGCATGACTAGGTATTGTAGGAGGTCAAGAGCATCTATACCTAACAATCGTCTATGAAAGACAGCATGAAAAGACTGTGGTCTCTGGACTTGGCGAATTGTTCAAATCCTCTTAAGAAAACAAAAATCTATCAGTTGTAACTGAGGACAGACATCAGAAGAAGCCATAGACACTAGATTAGCTCATTTGGATTTGCCAAACTTGTCTGAAACTTTTCAGACGTGTCATTGTTGCGTCTGCAGTGAGAATAAACATGAGTTCCACAGCCTTGTCTCCCATTTCATCCTTGTGCTGAGTTATGACTATGGCTATGGTAACCATGTCCATGATTAGTTGTTAGACAAAGGAATATCCATTGTTCATTTTGCAAAACTTTCCTCCATCGAATGTGAGATGAATGAGGAAAAAGGGTTCATTTAGCTAACACACAGTTGGCACTAAGGCATTTGGATTTGCCAAACTTGTGCAAAACTTTTCACAGGTGTCATTGTTGCGTCTGCGGTAAGAACAAACATCAGTTCGACAGCCTTGTCTCCCATTTCATCCTTGTGCTGAGTTATGACCATGGCTATGGTAACCTTGTCCATGATTAGTTGTTAGACATAGGAATGTGCATTGTTCATTTTGTAAAACTTTACCCCGTCAAACATGAGATGAATGAGGAAAAAGGTAATCATGTCCACATTGTCCATGATTAGCTCATTTGGATTTGCCAAACTTGTCCAAAGCTTCTCGGAGGTGTCATTGTTGCATCTGTAGTGAGAACAAACATGAGTTCCAAAGCCTTGTCTCCCATTTCATCCTTGTGCTGAGTTATGACCACGGCTATGGTTACCATGTACATGATTAGTTGTTAGACAAAAGGAATGTGCATTGTTCATTTTGTAAGACTTTCCTCCATCAAATGTGAGATGAATGAGGAAAAAGGGTTCATTTAGCTAAGACACAGTTGGCACTTAGGCATTATTTTTGTCGTTATTTCCTTTCCTACCAAAGTTTCTACTCATCTTTCAGGCGAGGGGCAGGTATAAAACTTCCATTTAGTAGTTGCTTCAATATAATGATGGAAGGCTATAGTAATTTTAAAAATTGTCTAAATCCAGATATTTTTGGCTTAGTTTGATAGAAATGAAATTGTCAGTTAGCCATCTGTATTTAGATGAAATTGATAATTTGATGTATGCATGAAATCCAATTAACATTTTATTTCTAGGTTATTTTGTCATCTCATCCAATGTATATTGTGCATTATTGTTGTGGACGTTGCAGCAGTTCTTCAAATTAAAGTTTGTTTATATCGAGGTTGTTGGAACAAATTTTGTGCATATTAGCTATTAATATATATATATATATTTTTCTGTTTTTCTGTTTTATATCCAGCTATTGAATCTGAACTTCTCCTCCTGTGGCTTGATGGAGGAAGTAAAGGATGGAAGGATTCTTCCTACTGAATCTTGTCCTGTGGAGTTCATGATTTCCAATTCAGAATCTCCAGTTACAGCAGTTGATGAAAAATATGAAGCTCACAAGCAAAGTACGAAAACAGAAAATTCTGCAATATCAGATGCACAATATAATCGTGATAGCCTATCATTGGAACAGTCTCCATATATTTCGGAGGAGGGTTCAAGTGAAAAAGGGAGAAGAGCTGAGAGTGTTGCAACATTGCTGTCAGAGGTGAAAAATATAGAAGCACCTAAGTCAGTGGCTAATTTAAAGATGGACGTAAAGACTATCTCCAATGAACCAGAGAAGGAAACATCTGTTGGCATTACCCATACTGAAAGCAATGATGATGTTGCTGTAACCAGCAAAATAAAGACAGCAGATGGTTCCAATGAGACGGGGACAAAATCAGAGAGTATTGCATCATCGTTGTTGGAGGTGAAAGTTAAAGAAGAAGCATCGCTGTTGGAGGTGACATATGAAGCACCCAATTCGTTGGATAGTTCAAAGATGGAAGTAGAAATTATCACAAACAATTCAGACAATGGAGTGACTTCTATTGTTACCAATGTTGAAAGCAATGATGATTCTGATGTATCTAGTGAAATAAAGTCATCTGAAGATACATCTCAATATTTACCTTCTCATGAGCTTAGTCACAGTCAAGTTGAGGAAGTAACACCAGAGAAATCCCCAGCATCTGCTACCTCAACAGAGCAAGACACCTCTATGTCACCAGATGGTTCAACTGGGATGAGATCAGTAGTTGATCACAGCACAACGTCATTGTCGGTGGTGAAAGATGAAACAAAACCTGATTCATTGAACAATGTAGAGGTGGGAATAAAAGATGATGTTAATGGATCAGAGATCAGTAATAAATCAGAAAATGGCATCTCTGTTGATAATACTGATGGTCAAAGCAATTACGAGGATAATGTGTCCAATGAAATTGAGTCATGCCAAGATATGCCACGGTCTTTGCCATCAAATGAGCTTGGTAATAGTCAAGTTGAGGATGGCACAACAATGAAATTCCTAGCATCTACAAAACCATCTACACAAGTGATGAATGTCAAAACAAATAGAGGTCTTGTGGACACTGCAGCACCCTTTGAATCTGTGAAGGAGGCTGTGACAAAATTTGGAGGAATTGTTGATTGGAAAGCTCATAAATCTAAGACTTTGGAGGTAAGTATGACTGTATAAACTATATAGGGACTTGCAGCTGGTACTTGGCTTGATGTTTTCTGTTTTTTAGTAGTATTTTATTTCCTGTCTTCTTTAGAAAGGTGTTCCCCCCGTTTTTTTGACAGAGTGTCCTATGATGGTTGTGGTATGACATGTTTCTATGAGTGCAAGAATTGCTAGGGGCCTCTTGTTTCATCCATGGTCAAAGGAAATATTTTACAATTTTTTTATTTTTAGCTAACAGAGAAAGAACTTATATGCTTCTATTTCATGCTATATTAGATTTTCTTTTATATACTTGTGCCCTTTCACTAGACCTTAAAAAATGCATCTTCAGTTAGGCGTTTATTAGATATCAAGACTAACAATACAAAATTAGGCCTCTTTTTCAGACCAGAATCTAGTCTGTAATGGTTAGGCTGATATGGGAGGTTTTGGTTCTCTATAATCTTTGATGTATGACTATTTGTAGTCAAAACGCTTTTGCATGTCAATGATTTCCGTAATTATTATTAATCTACTTGAAATCTGGTCATGTACAGAGGCAGAAATATGTTCAAAGTGAGCTTGAGATGATCCAAGAGGAGATTCCACTGTACAAGAATCGGACAGAAGCTGCTGAACATGCCAAAGGTCAAGTACTGGATGAACTTGAGAGCACCAAGAGACTCATTGAAGAACTGAAGTTGAGTCTAGAGAAAGCACAAACAGAAGAGGCACAGGCGAAACAGGATTCTGAACTTGCACAGCTCAGGGTCAAAGAGATAGAGCAAGGGATAGCAAGTGAAGCTAGTGTAGCAGCAAAGGAACAACTAAATGTTGCCAGAACGCGGTATGCTGCAGCAGTTGCAGACCTCAAATCTGTAAAAGATGAGTTGAAATTAATTCAGGAAGAGTATGTTTCATTGGTCAATGAGAGAGATCTTGCCATCACACGAGCTGAGGAGGCAAGTTCAGCATCCAAGGAAATTGAGAAGACAGTTGAGGACCTGACTTTGGAGCTTATTACTGCCAGGGAAGCATTAGAATCAGCCCACACAGCACATATGGAAGCAGAGGAACATAGAATAGGTGCAGCTTTAGCAAGAGATCAAGACTCCCTTAATTGGGATAAGGAACTACAGCTGGCAGAAGATGAGTTGCAACAGTTAAACAAGAAGCTTTTGTCAGCAAAGGATCTGCAATCGAAATTAGATACTGCTTCCACTTTACTATCAAACCTAAAATGTGAACTAGCAGCTTACATGGAAGCAAAACTGAATCAGGAATCTGAGAGCATTTCCAAAGACAACCAAAAGGGCGAGACTGCAGAAGCAAAGGAAACTCATGTATCCATACTAGCAGAAGTTGCTTCAACCAAGAAAGAGCTTGAGGAAGTAAAGGGTAAAATTGAGAAATCACAAAAAGAAGTTGACTTTCTGAAAGTAGCTGCTGTGTCACTAAAAACTGAGCTTGAAGCTGAAAAAGCAGCCCTTGCCACCTTGAGGCAGAGGGAAGGGATGGCATCTATTGCTGTTTCATCCCTTGAAGCTGAGTTAGATAGGACAAAAATGGAAATAGAGCAAGTCCAGATGAAGGAGAAGGAAGTCCGAGAGCAAATGGTAGAGCTGCCAAAGGCTTTGCAGCAAGCAGCTCGTGAAGCAGATGAAGCCAAATCACTGGCTCAGTCAGCTCAAGAAGAACTAAAAAAGGCAAAGGAAGAATCAGAACAAGCTAAGGCTAGTTCAAGCACCATGGAGAGCAGATTACATGCTGCATTAAAGGAAATAGAGGCCACTAAAGCATCAGAAAGGTTAGCACTTGCAGCAATCAAAGCTTTACAGGAGAGCGAGCAGGCTTCAGAACTGACTCTTGATGACTCTCATACTGGGGTCACTCTTCCATTGGAAGAGTACTATGCGCTTAGCAAAAGAGCCCATGATGCAGAGGAACAAGCTGGTGAGAGGGTTGCTGCAGCTCTCTCTCAGATAGAAGTGGCGAAGCAATCTGAAGCAAGGAGCTTGGAAACCTTAGAGTTGGCCAACATAGAAATGGCTGAAAAGAAGGAAGCATTGAGGTTGGCAACAGAGAGAGCTGAAAAGGCCAAAGAAGGGAAATTGGGTGTGGAACAAGAATTAAGGACATGGAGAGCTGAAAACGAGAGACGCCGAAAGGCTGCTGATGCTTCTCAAGCTGCCCCACGTGATCCTCCTCGGAGAAGCTTTGGAGATAGCCAGGAACCAAATGTCCATTTCACAGAGCAAGCAGCAGCAGTGAATTATGCACAATCCACTGCACCTGATTCAAATATGTATACACACGAAAGCAGCAAGAATATTGTTGCTCCTGAAGTGAAGGCAAAGAAAAAGAAATCTTTGTTTCCACGAATTGTCATGCTTCTTGCTAGGAAGAAGCCCGCCGGTACATAAGAGTGTTATAGATGAGAGTCTGTTTGTCGTCTGATTTTCGTGATTGTACATGTACAATAAACTGAATGTGTTGTTATTTTTTAAAATTTCACATTGGTACACTAGAGTTGGAAAGAGGTCTACGCTTGTATTGTTTTAGCATTATTATTATAGGTTTGGAAGAGCACAAGATTTGCATACTTAATCCACTTCATTTGAAAATTCGGAACACGCCACTTCATCGTTTAGCACGTTGTTATGTACGATTAGTTCACTGTGAAATTTGTCTTGTCTTGCTACTTGCAAATAATTATTTGCTGCAGTCGCACGTTGAAAATCTTTTAATACTCTAGGAACGGAGTCAATAAATATTGATGGTTTAACTGAAATGGTTCTTTAAGCTTGCATTGAAAGAGAGCTACCTTTCTTGTATTGGACTACTTCATAGTGTTATAATTTTATTCCTTCGTAATAAAAACTGAGAATGCACATGTTAACAAAACATATATAGCTTGGCAAAAAAGAGGCTGCATAGGCTATTGGTTGCCAGGGATGTTCCTATCTCACAGATGATGGGATTCTCCTAAGTTTCCTTGTTATAAAAAAAAAGAAAGAGGCTGCATATCTTATTTAGCCAATTTCGCCGGTACATAATATTGCTGCAGTGCCATTGCTTTCTACTTGCCCAGCTTTGTCTACGTTCTTCTTGCTACCATGCAGTCACATGGTTTTATACGTAGAATCAGAATAAAAAAGGAAAAATTTTCAATCCATGGATGTTTTTAACTTTTCTACAAAATGATGACTACAATCTTGGATGCAAGCATGCAACAAAATCACAGGGATATGTCTTAAAAGCTCTCTCGCGAAAAAAAGTGTGATTTTGTGTCCTAGCTCTGTGTGCATTTCTCCTTTGTTATGGTGTCCGGTCGTCGCCGCTCTGGTCACCGAGATGCTATCTCCTCCCCTTACTACCTCCGCTCGTGCAAGGCTTCCTCAGTTGTCGAGGTTCTTTCTGCGAGCCCCTCGCCTGTTAAAGCTCGCCGTCGGTCGGTAACACCCTTTTCCTCCTCCTCGACGACTGTCCTGGCTCTGGGAAGTCGGAAGAGGAAAGCTGCTGCTTCTCTCTCCCTTCCAGATCCCCGATTTGGCTTCTGTGGTCGGAGGAAAACTTCTTCGCCTTCTTCTGGGCTCCAGCGGGGTAGATCCTCCTTGGATGTCACCTGACCATCTAGATCTAGAGTTTTGGTGATAAAATACGGTGCTATTTCTTTTTTTAGTCTTGATTCCAAGGTTCCAGTGAATATTTCTGTGGATTGCCTGTTTTTTAGTAAATATTTATCACCGATCTAGGGTTATTCGGTGGCTTTGTGCTCGTTGCGTTGGGGTATCTTTGCCCCTTTCGGTTCAGTGACTTCGGAGCATTTCTGTTCTACTGTTAGTCGATTTCATGCTACTATTGTTATGGATGGCTTACTATTTAATGCTAGATCTGATTTGGGGTCTCTTTCTCGCCCCCTTGGAGCATTATGTTCAAATTCTATGGTTCATTTTTCTTTAGATCCTGTTTTTTCTCCATTATTGCCGGCGAGCTCTTTCCCGCCGGTGGGTTACCAGAGAGGGGCTCTACGCCCTAGGAGCGGAGTATGGGAGAAGGAAGGTTTCACTGACTCCTCGGGCTCTGTGTGGGGATATTCTCGATATTCCCCCCTGTTATTAAGAACATGATTAACCCAAATTATCGGAATAGTGGGGTTTTAGATGGTAATTGTAAAGATAGTTATGGGGATTTGGTTGTTTCGTCTGCGAATGCTGATTTGGTGGGACCACCGTTGATTCGTGCGTCAGACGATGTGCTGAATTTTTCTCCCTCATCCTCCTTTCCTGTCCTATCTGGCGTTAATGCTTCTTCCCCCAGGAATAGAAACTTCGCCTCTCCCCTTTATAATAATATTACCTCGTCGATTTTTCCGTCAGAAATCCCTGCGACAGAGATTTCTTCTGACAACTTCTCTAGCGACCCCAAATATTTGTGTAGTGGCTCGCGTTTTGCCGCTCTTCTCTCCTCCCCCTCTACTGTTTATTCAGATCATTCCTCTGAGGCTTCTCCTGGGTGGACACTGGTGGAGAAGAGAAAAAAAGAGCCTTCTGCGTTGGTACGTTTCTGTCGAGATAACAATCAATGTTTTAAATGTGGTTTGAGGGGACATGTTAAGAGCACCTGTAGATTTTTGGGTCATTGCTATAGATGCAAGGCATCTACTCATTCTATTGCTATTTGTAAATTTTTTCAGGAGCCCAGTTTTCTCTCTATGGCTGGCTCATCACCTCAGAACCCCATTACGATATATCCTTCTGATGCCTCTTGTGATCTCACGATCCATTATGCCCGGTGTGCTATTGTCACTGACCACGCCTCTCTTCTCACTTCTGATATCCTCTCGCAGCATATTGTTCACAACTGGCCTTCTCACGTTAAAATAGAGGTCACTGATTTCTCCCCTGGGAAATTTTT
>JAMKQA010070130.1:0-11013 GCA_024699735.1 Posidonia australis | reverse complement strand
CACTTGACCCGACATACGAGTGATACTTCTGAGCATTAGGACACACCCCTACACATCATGCACCTATATTTTAGACACCACACTCATTAGCATGGCATAGCATATCGCCCTCGGGCGTATATAAAAGGCTGAAAAGCCGACATTTCATAAGCAAATGAGAAACCAATAGAAGACCGATTTATCGAGCGTACAAGGGTGCCTAACACCTTCCTCGTGCGTAACAGGGATCCTTACCCATTTCTGGTTTTTAGACTTGTTTTTTCATTGCATAATTTGCATGTTTTATATGGTTTCCTCGTCTTCCATTATAAAAGACTAGGTGGCGACTCCTATATTTGCATATTTTATTTTTGCCGTGACTTTGCCGACTTTTGCATATTTCGCCATTCTCGCCGGCATGGTTACACCAGCACGTCATCAACAAAAACCACAACGAATTGGTCCATTAAAGGGTTGGAAATCCTGTTCATGAGATCCATAAACGCAGTCGGTGCATTGGTCAAGCCGAATGGCATGACCGTGAACTCGTAATGCCCGTACCGCGTCCAGAAAGCAGTCTTCTGAATGTCTGAGCCTCGTATCCTCAACTGGTGATACCCTAACCTCAGATCAATCTTCGAAAGCACAGATGCAGGCTGCAACTAGTCGAATAGGTCATCAATGTGGGGCAATGGATACTTGTTCTTCACCGTGATCTGGTTCAACATCCGATAATCTATACACAATCGGATCGAAACATCCTTCTTGCGGATGAGCAAGACAGGTGCTCCCCATGGAGACACACTCAGCCTGATAAACCCCTTGTCCAACAACTCTAACAACTGAGTCTTGAACTCTCGCAACTCCGCTAGCACTATGCGATAAGGAGGCTTTGACACAACACCAGAACTGGAGATCAAAATGACCGAAACTCTACTTCCCTGTGAGGTGGCATACTAGGCAAATCGTCAGGGAAAACGTCGGGATATTCACACACCACCGAGATATTGTGAACACCCAACTCAGGAGAAGTGGAGGTAACTATACTAGCCAGCTACCCCACACAACCCCTGACCAAAGACTTATAAGCCTTCATAGCTAAGATGACAAGCTTAAGCTCACCCTGACACCCACCTTGCACAAAGAAAGACCCATCCCTAAGAGACCCAAAATAAACTCTCTTTCGAGTACAATCGATCAAAGCGGACTGCTGTGCCAACCAACCCATGCCGAATATCACATCGTATTCCTGCATGTCCATCACAATCAGACTAGTGTTGAACTCTCTACCGTTCAGCGTCAATTTGATAGACCATAGATACCTCCATGCAAAATTGTGCTCCCCCAATGGTGTTACCATGCTGAAATGAAAAGCCAGTCCAGCTGGTCTCTCTCCCAACTCTACCACGAAAGTCTCAAAGATAAAGGAGAAAGAGCTCCTTGAGTTAAACAACACTTTGGCCACCTAGCCAACTACAATAAAAGAACCTGATGGCCAAGCAAAACGACACCACATACAGACAATCAAGTAGATGTCTAGGTTACAAAACCAACTACTCATCCTTACCCTCAACTACATCTCCTGAAGACCCAGTGCCTGGAGCTGCAAAGGTAAACACTTGTCCCTTAGTCAGTTGTTTCGGCACGTTTCCTACCTTTTTCGACGATTCTGGACAGGATCTCTGAACATGTCTCGCCTTCCCACAATTATAGCACACCACCAAGGCTGAAGACTGCAGAAGATGAGGACAATATGCAACGATGTGGCCCACCTAACCACAGTTGAAGCACTGGTTCCCACTGGGAGCATTAGACCCTGTTTGACTGATGCCAACTCCGCTACTCACAGCAAAACTCCACTGCACTGCAAAGAAAACACTGGACCTCCCATTCAGATTCTTCTCAGGGCTATCCGGACTATTGGCACTCGGAGGACCAGAGAAAGAGAACTAGGAAGTAAAAGAAGACTTACCCTTCCCTTTGGGATGACTCTCCATATACTTCTGATGCTCTGCCTCAAATTGATAAGCCATCCCAACCATGTCCTCCATAGTCTGACACCGATAGCCCATCACCTTCATCTGTAGCCCTAGGTTCAAGCTATCTAGAAACCTTTACGCCCACTATTCCTCAGACTCATAGGCAGGAGCAAAACGTTCTAGGACAGCTAACTCAGTCTCATACTCAAGCACCGACATCGTGCTTTGCTCCAGACTCCGGAAATCTAGACGAAGCTGCTCCTTCACTTGAGTGGGGAAATACTTGTCATAAAAGGCCGTCTTAAAATCCTTCCACTGGATGCCAATAGTGACTGAGTCTGAGAACTTCAGCCACCTCACAAACTTCCACCACCTATCTGCCTCACCATCCAACAGATAAGTCGCCAACTACACCCAATGCTCCTCTGGACATGTCATACTCTCTAACATCTTCACCACCTTCTCCAACCAGGCCTCACTCTCCTCAGCACCGACCTTGCCCTTGAACGACAGCGAACGAAGCTTCGTGAACTGGTTTAGCCATGGGTCACTTGATAGCCCACTGGCACTACTCTTGCTGAAAGCATGAGATATCCTATAAGCCAAGCTTCGCAATTCCACATGAACCGCCTTCCATCCGCCCACGTCCTCTCAGGGTTTGAATTCCGCAATAGGGGCCTTGCCTTTATGACAACGAGGAGGCATCCTACAAGGAAAAAGGCAAAACACCTGCACCACAGACAAAACAACAACCAAAAAACCATGAAGAAAACTAGGTACAGACTCTACCATGCATGCAAAACCTATGAAGTCTCTAGACGGGACACCATAGGCATAGCACTAACCTAATGAACTTGGAGCTTTGATACCATAATCTGTCACGCCTCGAATTTCCATAAAAATTTAAAACAAATTAAATTACAAAAAATTAAAAGCTAAACAGAAAATATCAACTAACACGAACCTATGTGTGCGGCTACGAAACTCCGGACCATATTTACTAAGCTAAACCCACTACATGCCTGCACCTGCAACACAAAAAAACACGAGGAAAACATGAGTGACAAAAGTCACCCAACATGCACCCCACAAAAACAGTGGAAAACAAAACTCTAGTTAATTTTCCTTTAAATTCATTTCGCAAATCATTTCAATAAATTCCCACAAACTAGGCCCACACTGGCCAAAACAACAAACGGACACCTACTAGCCCAAAATTGCAAGCAAGGTCCTCAATGGCCAAAACGACATGCAATGAGTCGAGGAGTCCGGCGCCAAGTAAACAACTCTTGCCTCAAGCAGCCACTGAAATGCACTGCACTACCACGATGTGCCACCCTATGCAGGAGCCACATCGTCTCGTGATTCTCCCTACCTGGAGAACCCTCACAAAGCCAACCCCTTCTTGAGAAGGCAGTCCTGTCTTTGAGGACGTTACCAACTACGGGGCACGTCTCCCACCTGCACTAGCTAGCATAGGGTATGCCTCCTCACGACGTCCTCCACACCATGCTCAAGAGGGAGTATCATACCTCTACACCTAACGACACCTGAGCCTTAGTGCTCACAGCGATAGTAAGAGTATCATACCTCCCAATTATGCCATAAGACACCACAACTAACAGACCACGACCCTAGCCTTGAGACGACAGTCAGGGAGTCTCATACCCCCAAGACCTGACGTCCCTCAACATCAGGTATCTCAACCCCCGACCTCAATTAGGGAGAAACGCCCGACCACCCAAGAATGTCGTCACATTCCCTGGTCTCAACGACACGGTCCCATAGTGTCTCAGCCTGCACACAGAAAACCAGGAAAACCATTTTTCGAAACGGGTCAACCATCTCTTCGAAATCATTTTCCAAAACTATTTTATATCTTTGGAAACTCTTTCAAAGCCTAAACAAAATTACACATCAAGTGTCCCAAGGGACCACCACTGATGGCCCACAATTCCATCTCAAATGGGCAAAACAAACCAATTTGAGAACCCATGTAAAACACATTTTATAAAAACAGCTGAGCCCTGATTCGACATGCCAAAAAACAAGTTCAGTATGCCGAAGTTTCCTAGTTCGGTCGGCCAGAGAGATTCGATAGACCGAATTGACCAAAACTAACAGAAAGATCGGCATGGTGAAAAGATTCGGTATACCGAAAATTACTGATTCAGTATGCCGTTTCCACTTCGGTATATCGAATTCTACAATTCCAGAAAACGACCCAAAACTCAAACCTTCAAAATCGCCAAAAGTAAGACCTTCGGTCAAACCCCAAAACAAGTACCAAAAATCTCACATAAAACATATGGTATAAACCCTCGAGTTTACTCCAAATCTCAATAAACAAAACCAAAATCCATTCATCATGCTGCAATATATAAATTAGCAAAGATAGAAGGGTCAAGAGAACCCAAACCTCAACTACTGTCATAAAACACCATAAATATCACAATAAATTCTCAAAAAATCACAATAAATTCTAGGAATATAAATTTACCTAGATTTTATACATTCATATCATTTTCTACCAATTTCATGCTTTCTATACATTGGTTGGAGGTACGTACCTACAATGAGCTCTCCAACAATCCAACTCCGATCTCCAGCCAACTTTGACGACTCCACACGTCTTCGACTACTCCACGACCTCAAGGATGCCTCATCGGAGCTCCACACACCACTGCACACCTCCGCTCACTGCCGCACACCCTCGAGCACATCGAACAAGGGATAAACAGGGGAGGAGATGGGGTGAGATGGGAGAAGAAGAGTGCATAAGGGAGGGATGGAGTGAGTTGGGATGGGCGAGTAGAGGGAGAGGAAAATGAAAGGAGGAAAGAAGAGGGAGGTGGCGTGCTCGGGGAGGAGGCGATGAAGTAGGGGAAGAGGAGGAGAGGTGCGGAGGAAAGGTCATCAGCTACGACTATAAATACACACTGAGGGTGGTAGTTGCATGCATGGATGCATAGTGCAACCACCAGCCTCCTACACGAGCTAACAACCCACTGCACCAATCGCTCCCACCAACCGGCCCACAAACGCGGGCTCACACTAACCCACACCAGGGCTCACAAGCATAATACCACAATGCATAGTGCCAACCACGCCAAGGGACATGCAAAAAAAAGCCGGCCCACGAGGCCCAAGTCCAAAATCACAGAACCACACAAACGGGCATCAGAACAGTAGCACCCGTCCAAGACTATATTCATTAAAATATAAATAGTTACAAAATGAATTTACAGGTGTTACAATCCTACACCAGACAAAACACACAAAAACAAAGCACACGTGAGTGACCACTCAACGGTTACCCAACACGCACCCCACCTACAACTCGGCATCTCATGCCGGGGGCAACCAAGCACAGGTATCACACCTAGATGTCACCAAACGAAAAGGGCAAGCTACTGACACTCAACACACAAGCACTAGCATCCCTCCCAGATGCCGCAACACCAAATCAGATAGTCCACCACCGCCTGGTATGTCATAAAACCACAAAACCATGCCTTTAAAATCATTCTTTCCTTTTCCTTTTCAAAACCATGTGCATGCTCTTTCAAAATCTTTTATGCACGCTCGAGATGGCCACTCTTGCCAAATCAAGTCCACAAGCCACACCAAAACACAACTACAAAACCTCTACTTTGTGCAACATGGTCCCCTCTGGACCCAAACACAACACCAGGCCACGGAGCCTCGACTCCCAAACTACGAAGTCACGACTCTCAAAACAATGTAGCCACCGCTCTCAAAACACTACGCCTCAACAAATACCAAAACCACAACCTCCTCTGGGCCTAGAGCCTGATTTCCTGAACCAGGACTTTGCACAAACACAAGAACAAATAGTTTGTCAAACAGCCTAGTGCCAAGCAGACAACATTGTCCACAAGTAGTCCACCAAGGAGCGACTACGACATCTGCACTACCACGATAAAGCCACCCTATGCAAAAGCGATCACCGTCCCATGATTCTCATGCCTAGAGAACCCTCACAAAGCCAACCCCTCCCTGAGAAGCCAGTCCTATCTCTCAAGACGCTACCAGCTATGGGGTGCACGTCCCACCCTCATGGTCCTCACAGGGTACGCCTCCTCATGAAGTCTTCCACACGGTGCTCAGGAGGGAGTCTCATACCTCAACATCTGACAATACCCGAGCCTTAGTACTCATAGCGACAGCAGAAATACCATACCTCCTCGTCATGCCACAAACACCTCAACCTATGGACCTCAACCTTGGCCCCGTGAACGACAGTCAAAGAGTGTCATACCTCTAAGACCCAACAAACACTCACCTCAGTCTGTTGGTCTCCAACGTAAACAGAAAACACCAGAAAAACTCTTTCTAAACCATTTCCAAATATGTACTTTTCTCTTTCCAAAACTTTCTTTTTGGAAAACCATTTCAAAAACCATTAAATATCTTTTAAAACTCAAGAAACACTGTACCCAGCAATGGCATGGAAGCCAAAGGTCGAGAAACCACAAACAAAATACAACCTTGATAGCTCCCCTGTTAGGCCCAAACAACACACCTTGGAAGCGTTTGGGTTCACGAATACCACGCTCAACCCACGACCACTATCCAAGAAAACACAAGCAAAAACATCCTCTTAGTATTAAGTCCACCCAAAAGGCAACACAGCAAAGCAAAAACAACCAAAGCTCCACGATTTGGTGCCCAAGTGTAAGACACCTACTGACTCGTGTCCCTTTGGAGCATAGTCAGATCGACTCAAACACCTGGAATAGTGCCATTGAATACTCCATTCAGTGTATCACGTACAAAACCACACAACTCCTAAACCTAGGGATGTTATCATTATCCCTAAAGTCCAGTCTAAAACATCTCGAAAAAAGAAACCTATTATTTCTAAATCATATCACCTTTTATTCTACCCACATCCCAAGTGGAATCTTGCTAATTCATTTTAGGCAAACCCTACAATAATTCTAACAGTTATCCTAACTATTTATGCCATTATATTTATCTCCCCAAGATTAATATATATATATATAGAGTATAGATCTATTGCATACTCCCTCAACATTTAAAACCACTTTTACATGAAACAAAACTGGTTTCTGGTTTTGACATTTTTAAAATTCAAACATCAAATATATGTACAAACCCCTCCATCCCTCCTCCCCTCATGTCTTTAAAAACCCCACACCCCCTTTCCCCAACTGGCAACCACACAAATGTAACCCCCACCGTCACCTCTCTCACCTCCTCCATTACCCTCACCCATGACCTCAACCAACCATCCTGACGCAACCCTCCACCCGTCCCTAACACACGACCGTCAACTCCCTCACCATCTAGGAGAAAGGGGGAAAAGCAGAAGAAGGGAAGCCCAACGACAAACAGGACCAAGGAGGCAAGAGAAAACTGAACTCACCATCGTAGTGTCGTCGGAACCACTCCTAAGCCTTGTCGTTTCCAACACCAAGAAGGTCGTGTCGAGCATGCGTGGACACTTGTCTCCCCGATTCACCACTGCATTTGCCTTCTCACCGATGAAGTTACCAGAAGAAAGCCCTTGCCGTTGGAGCTCACGATGAGAAAGGGAGATGAAGAGTTGGAGACGAATGTGTGTGAATGAGGGAAAAGATTGAAATATTAAAGACTTAAACTTTGTGTTTTGTTTGTTGAAAGAGGACTTGAACTTTGTTGATGTCCCACAATATGAAAAATGTTTTTGAATCAAAAGTGAAACATGAAACATCTGGAGCAACCTATGGGATAGCCCACAAAATCATTTGGGAGGTTTGTACACAAATCGGTATTCCCTTGAAAATTGTTCTTTGCTTTTGTTGGGTTTTTTTTTCTCCTATCCTTCTCCTTTTGTTCTTGATTTTGTTGGGTTTTTTTCTTTTACCAATTTGTAATGGTGTGGTGGTGATTGGTGGCAGCAATGCAAATTGAGTGGTCAACGACACTGTGATTACAACCTAGGTGTTGCAAACCTCGCTGAGGAGGTAGACAGTGAGGGTTGCTGTACGGTTTGAAGCAAACTTGCTGCACAGGAGGAACTACTACGCTCCTCCCCCTTGCGTCAACAAACCATGAGGACTCCACTGGAGAGAGGGACTCATGTTTGAACTTGGGAAGAGGCAAGATATGTGACGGACGCAGCTGGTGTGTCCTCAGTTTCGTATTAGAGTAGGGTTGCACCTTTGCCAGAGAATAGGAGGCTGAATTGTTGGAGGTGGGGGAAGGAAAGGGGGCACTAAGTGAATGTGAATAGTGTCACTAAACGAAACAATTGTTATTACTATTGTTCAGATTTTGTATTATTGTAAACAAAAAAGTTATTCAATTTTTTTCTTCTTTCAACATAATGGTTTTACGTTGTTGTTGTTCATATTTCGTACTACTATAAACATTGAGTACTTGTACTGTGAGATTTTATTACAGTAATTCTAAAATCTTAACAGTGTTACGAAACCATTATAAAAACGTAATACTATTTAGTAATATTTGATATTGGTTCGTAAATAGTAATACTGAATTAAGTTTCGTATCCACGTCAATCAGTTTTATATTACTAAATTTCATAATGCTTGAGTGTGAATAGTATCACTAAACGAAACAGTTGTTGTCGCAGTTGTTTAAATTTTGTATTACTGTAAACAAAAAAGTTGCTTTTCAAATTTTTTCTTCTCTCAACATAATGATTTTTTGTTGTTGTTATTCAAATTTCGTGTTACTGTAAACATTGAATATTTGTGCTATGAGGTTTTATTACAGTAATTATGAAATATTAGCAGTGTTACGAAACCATTATAAAAACGTAATACTATTTCGTGATATTTGATATTGTTTCATAAATAGTAATACTATTTTATAAACAGTAACACTAAATGTAATCAGAACTGCAAATAATAGCAATATTGTATAAACAAATACATTACTATAGAATGATTGATGAAATTAATGTCAAACATAAAAAAAAAAAATAATGATTTAACATCAACTATTAAATACTGAAAAATAAAAAACCAGTGAAAACATACTTTTTATACACATAAAGATGCTATTTTTGACAAGTTATTTCACTTCGAAAAAATTTCAAAACAAAAGGTAAAATTAAATACACTATTACAATTTTAAAAATAGAATATAACAATAAAAATATCTTTTCATGCAATTTTTTCAATGTCTTAAATATTATAAATGTTAAATATATGGTAAGATTATATTTTTCTTATACATGTGTTAGTTTCAGAACATAAGAATATAAGGTAAATAATTAATACAAATACATAACTAATGAATATATGATAAGTAATTTTTGAATTCCTGAAATTATGCCTACAATAATCACGTAATATCTAATCTAATTTTGATACAGTTACTTTTTGCATAGAATTAGTCAAGTAACTACCACAATTATCAACTTTCAAACATGGTCTATTAATTATATCCATTTTATTAGCTTGTATAAAAAAACAAAAAACCACTATTGACACAAAGGTGGTTTTGATGGCAATCACTAGATTAAAATCTAATGTCCAATGTTAATCTGCCCTCAAATAAGCTAATTTGAGGGAGGATGCAACTGAACTAGCTCCTTTATATATATATATATATAGAGAGAGAGAGAGAGAGAGAGGAGAGATTTGGTACACTTTACCTCAAAATGCCATTTTGAGGTAAAGTAACTTTACAGCTGTTAGATCTTGATCCTAAGGTCAAATGAAAACCACCTTTTTTATTAATAATAGTTTTGTATTTTAGAATTAATGAGAGAGAGAATATAGTTAATTAATTATTGTTACTGAATATAGTGTAGCTACAGTAATAACTAGTCCTGTTACCAATGATTTTGGGAATACAAAGAGTTTTACACGTTTTCCAATATGTTGATGTTCTCTAATGAAAATGTTTGGAAAAAATAGTTTTTGTTTTAAGATAGTTTTCATGAAAAATAGTTTTCGTATCATGGAAAAATGTTTTCGTTTTACGATTTTTGTTTAAAAAAATCATCATTCAAGTGATATTCCCTAACTTGTTTTTCATCTCTTTTCATTGTTATTTTTCATTTTTTTCACTAATACACCATGGTTTTATAGTTACAAAAACTTGTATTTTAAACATTCTAATTCAAAAACCTTTCTCCATGAAAAAGATTTTTTCATAAAAGAAATACTTTTTTTTCATAAAAAACTCTTTCATTTAGTTGTAGAACATCACTTGAATGGTTTTTTTTTAAAGCAAAAACCTTCAAATGAAATTTTTTTTTCATGAAACGTAAACTCTTTTTTCATGAAAAAAACTTCATTTAGCTATGGAACATTACTTGAATGACATTTTTTTTAATTTTTTTAAAACGAAATCTTTCAAAACGAAAACTTTTTTTTTAGAAAATTGTTTTTGCATAAAATGAAAGTTTTTCTCTATGAAAAACTCACTACAAGAAAATCTACATTTAGCGAGGAGAATATTCCTCGCTAAGTCCTTGCTAATACCTCGCAAAATCCTCGTTACAAAGCTTAATGAGGACTTAGCGATGAATAATTATCCTCGTAGCTATATAACTAGTTAAATCAATGCTGCAATGATATATCCTCGCAATGTGCTCGTGTAAATTTAGCGAGGATATTACGAGGAAATATTTCCTCATAATGTCCTCACTAGATCTTCGTAATTTCTTGGTAAATGCTCGCTAAATATCATGAGATTGAATCGTCGTTCCAGTTTAACCGACAAAATTGCGAGTATATAGCGAGGACATTCTCTCGCAAAGTGCTCGCTAAGTGCTCACTAAATATCGTTATTTTTGCGAGGATATAGCGAGAAAATGTCCTTGCTATGTCTTCTCTAATACTGGGCAGTTTAAAAAAAAAATAAAACAATACATTATAGAATTGAACCTGCTAAAATTTAGATTCATATACCTGGTAAAATGACATTCAAATACATTCATAAGTACATTAAATTACACATATACAGATTTTATAAAAAAAAAATTCATTCAATTATACATCATAAGATTTTACACATTCAAAGTTTTTACAAAAAAGTAGCTAATACAACA
>JAMKQA010070128.1:0-18525 GCA_024699735.1 Posidonia australis | reverse complement strand
AAAGGGTCTTGCAAACGAAAAGCCTCGAATATTCGTTGGCACATTCGTTTGCAAGGGTAACAGCCCGGAAGATGGAAGGTCAGCAGCCAGAGCTGGGCGCCTATTTGGTGAGCCAGCTTGGTGCGCCACCTTGGTGCGCCCACCCAGCTCACAAATGTCTGATTGGGGCTCTGGCTAATGCGTTTGGGGCTCGGTTAAAGGGCTGATCACATCCAAAGCAACATAAGGATACTCATCTCTGGGTTACCTCAAAATCGGGGTGTCTACACTTAGTAAGTTACATCGATTGGTAAATTGGTTCCCATGTAGTGATAAACTGGATAAAGTACTCGGGTAAACTCAAATCATCTAGTTGGTAAGCTAGCAATATTTGATAAAGTGGTTCCTATGCAATAGTAAATTGGCAAAAGCAATCTGGTGAACTCCTAACATCTACTTGTAAATTACATCGATTGGTAAATTGGATCCTATGTAGTGATAAACTTGATAGAGTGCTTGGGTAAATAACCCCACCCCCATCCCCCCTGGTACATTAGCATGGGATAATGCTATAGGATTTCTAGAGAAGCTCTGACTGGGGTTTCTAAAGAGAGAAGCTCTAGCGATTCCAAGGCAATCCTAAGATGATAGAGAGAGAAAGTTGGTGTAATGCCCTCAAATTTCCACAATAATTTAAACAAATTAAATTACAGAAAATTAAAAGCTAAACAGTAATATCTAACATACAGGAACCTGTGTGTGTGGCTATGAGACTTCGGACTATATGCACTAAATGCCAAAACCTATTCACTTGTACCTGCAACTTAGAAAAATGTTGGAAAACAAAACTATAATTATTTTCCTTTAAAATCATTTTACAAACCTTTACTAAAACCATAGTTCAGGCCCATCAGGTTGAAAATCAAAACCAGCAAGGCTCTATTTGGCCCAAACCACAGGTAAGGCCCTCAATGGCCAAAACCACACATAGTGAGTCGGGAAGCCTAGTACTAGGCAACCAACTTAGGCCATAAGTAGCCACCAAGGTGCACTACATTGCCATGGTGGCATCACCCTATGCAGGAGTGACACTGTCCTGTGATTCTTCCTCCTGGAGAACCCTTACAAAGCCAACCCCTACTGGGAAGCTAATCCTGTCTCTTAAGATACCAGCTACGGGACATGTGTCCCACCTGCATTGGCCACCACAGGGTACGCCTCCTCACGACGTCCTCCACACAGTACATAGGAGGAAGTCTCATATCTCCACACTTGACGACACCCAAGCCTTAGTGCTCCCAGCGACAGTAGGAGTATCATACCTTTCTGTCATGCCACAGACACCTCAACCCATGGACGTCAACCTTAGCCTTGGTGCGACAGTCAAGGACTGTTATACCTTCAAGACCTGATGAACCCTAGCCTTAGGTTTCTTGGCCCTCGACTTCAACCAGGGAGACATGCCTGACCACTCTAGAATGTCATCACATTTTTTGGTCCGGATGACACGATCCCACGGTGTCTCGGTCTGCATATAGAAAACCAGGAAAATCATTTCCAAAATGGCCAACACGTCTCTTTGAAAAATCATTTTCAAAATCATTTTATATCTTTGGAAAACTCTTCCAAAATATCTACAAAACCAACGCATCAGGTGTCCCACAAGACCACCACTGATGGCCTACAGAATCACCCCAAACGGGTCCAAGAAACACTTTGGAATAGCCACTGAAAATCATCCAAAACACAAGAACTGGGGCATGGTTTGGCACGCTAAATTGGGTTGATCGATTGAACAAAGCTTAGGACGCCAAAACGGTAGATTGAAATTCAAACTGGTCGTCCAAAAATCCCTACTTTGGCAGACCAAAAAGGATCGGTCGACTGAACAAGGTCCAACGGTCAACACTCAAGGCATGGAATGGTAGACTGAAAGAATTTGGTCGACCGAATCAATGCCAGGAGGACCAAAACTGATAGAAAAATGACATACCGAAACGGTTTAGTATGTTATTTTCTACAAAATCAGAAAACGATCCCAAACCATATGTCAGACTCTTCACCTAACTAGGAGTGAGGGGCAGACCTAGCAAACAACCACAATAAAATTCACATAAAACATATGTCGTAGACTCTCAAGTCTACTCCAAATCCACACAAGAAATATGGGAATCCATCAAGCATAGCCCACACAATAATCACAAAGTAGTAGGGGTCGAAAACGACCCAAAACTCATCCACACTCATTAATGGCCATAAATGCCTCATAAATTTGCCAAAAATCACATAAAAATCAGGAAGCTTAAATTTAACCTAAATTCCATACATTCCTATGATTTCTGCCATTTTACATGCATTTCTACAGTGGTGGTGAGGTGTGTAGCTTCAAACGCACCCCAGCGACCTAACACCCATGCCAAGTGATCTTTTGCACCACCAACGGCACGAGCTCCTTTGAAGCCTCACACATCCTCAGGGAACTTCCTTGGAGCTCGTCGCACCACTGCACACCGTTACTTGCACTCGAGCACATTGAATAGAGGAGTGGAACAAGGGGAGGAAAATGGGGAAAAGGGAGAAAGAGAGGGTGAGTGGGAGAGACAGAGAGTGAGTGGGTGAGGGATAGAGAGAGGGTGGTAGTGGAGTGGAAGAGGTAGGAGTGGTGTGCTCAGGAGGGAGGAGGAAGCGTTCGGGAAGAAGGAAGAGAGGGTGAAGTCGTGCATGGTGGTGGACCTGAGCTTGAAAGGACATGCATAAGAGGAAGGTGAACGCGTGCATGCAACCAGTTACCCATGCATGTGCACCAAAAATGCCTCAATTGACTGCCTCACCGAATACAACATGAGTTCAACCACTCTCCCAACCAATTAGCCCACACATGGACCCACACATGAGCCCACATAGCATAGGAATGAGTCAGGCCACAAGCATAGGAAACACACAAATAGTAGCCGGCCCATAAGGTCCAAGCGCAAAGTCACAAATTATACAAATAGGCCTTGGGGCAGTAACACTTGCCTAGAATAAATTCATTAAAATGTATATATTTACAAAAATAAATTTGCGAGTGTTACATCCTAACCACATTAAAAGAAGATTTCACCCTCGAAATCACTTATAGGTGAAAAGGTATAGATATTGGGCTTAGATGGCATCCTTGCGCACCCACGTGACCTCCTTGGCTCCATGATGCCACCACCGCACTAAAACAAGCGAAATCACTTTGTTGTGCAGCACTTACTCCTTGCGGTCAACAATGTGAATGACATCTTCCACGAAAGACAGATCTTCCTGGAGCACCTCTGGCTAAACTGGAATCATATGAGATATCTTAGCCAGACACTTCCTCAACATGGAGACATGAAACACGTTGTGTATGGACGATAGCTTTGGTGGTAGATCCAACCGATAAGTAACCTTATTGATCCTCTTGATAATTTGGTACATGCCAATATAGTAAGGACCCAGCTTCTCACGCTTCCCGAACCTTACCACTCCCTTGGTTGATGACACCTTCATGAACACATAGTCTCCCACCAGAAACTCCAACGGTCTCTACCTCCTATCGGCATAACTCTTTTGTTGACTCTGTGTAGCTAACAGCTTGCTACGGATTAGATCAACCTTGTCCGCGTATAGCTGCACAAGCTTAGGACCAATCAACTAGTGCTCTTCCATTTCACTCCAGCAAACGAGTGATCTACATGGCCTACCATACAAAGCTTCGTACGATGCCATTTTGATGCTTGAGTGATAGTTGTTGTTGTAGGCGAACTCAATCAATGATAGGTGGCCGTTGATTTCTACGGAGATGATCAATGGAAGCAAGCGCTTTTCTGGTATAAGCAGTTCTATATCTTGGAAAACTATATTTTTTCCGTCAAAACTCGCGACGACCTTTCTTGCTAGTTCAAATGGATCTCCAATGTTTTCTAATTCATGTTGGTGAAGAAGGGCAATGTCATTCGAGACCACCTCCACATCGAATTAGCTATCCCATGTGTCATCGTCCTGAGCCTCCCCTCCTAATGTATTATCTTGGGGTTTGTTTGAGTCTCCTCTTGAGCAAGTCTCTTGAGCAAACATTGTTAGTGCATCAAGATCTTTCTCGTCCCCAGTCGGTTGTTTAGATTCTGATCGTATGTCTTGGATGAAGATCGATTTTGGTTGAGCAGTTGGTTGGACGTCCTCGGCCTACATGTGGGCTACTGAATGATTGGGCATGGGATCTTGATGAATTTGCCTTTCAGATTGCCCTTTTCCCTTCAGTCTTTCTTTTAGTTTTGTCCACATGATTTCCCTTTAGTCATTTAGATCATAGATTTCGTCCTTGACCATGAAACACTCCTCCAGTGTGTGCCCGTTCTTCTAATGGTATGGGCAATACTTGGATCAATACCAGGAGCATTTGGGGTAGGCGTTAGAGGTTGTATGTCTCCACTCTCTACTAGCATTTTGTAGATGTTTGTAAAGACCCAGTTTTAGAAGTGGTGCTTTGGCCAGATATTTTAATAGAGTTTTGGGTTGTTAGACGCTGGGTCTCCTGTGTTAAGTGGGAAACACAACTTTCACAGTGTCTTACGCCTAGATTAATGGGTTTTTGGCCTTTTTGATGTGGTGTGGTTCGGGTGCTGTGTTAGCCCTCGTGGGAGTTTTAAGGGTTTACTCTGTGCTCTGGTGATAGATCTCAGTTTGCACGAGTCACGTGGACGTAGAAAGTCACGTGGTTGGGTCGCATGTCGTGGCTTTCTTTCTCTCTTTCTTTCTTTTCCTTCTTTTCTTTCTTTTCTTTTCTTTTCTCCTTTTCTCTCTCCTCCCACTTGCCCAACTTGCCCCACCTATGCCTTCCTCCTCTTCTCCTTCTTCATCACTCCACTTCGTCTCCTCCTTCTTCTCTACGTCTGAGAGAGGGAGAGGAGGGGTGGATATGAGAGAGGGAGATGAGGGAGTGATTTGAGAGGGGGAGAGATGAGGGAGGGAGATCAGAGAGAGGGAGATGAGAGAAATGAGAGAGAGAGAGAGAGAGAGAGAGAAAGAGAGAGAGTTTGGAGCCATTGTGACATCGCCGTTGAGTTTGTTGCTGCCGCACCACCGACATGAGGAGGAGGAGGAGGAGGAGGAGGAGGAGAGGAGTTGCTCATGGCCTGAGAGGAGGGAGGCATGCTGCTTGTCGTTGCCGCACCTTCGGTGGAGGTACGCATCCCTTAGGCTTCCTTTTAGTTTCCAATTTGATGTCTAGGGGCGTGATAGTGTGAATTCATGTGTGTGGATGCTTGGAATGTGTTTAGGAATTTTTGATTATTTATTGTGGCATTTATAGTCATTTATGGTGGTTGTTGGTTTTAGGTCCTTTTTGACCTCTTTCTGCTTGGAAATTCATATCTCCATGTATGGTGAATGGATTTCGATTTTGTTTGTTTGGTTTTGGTGTAGACTCAAAGGTCTGCAACATATATTTTATCTGGATTTTATGGTGTTTGTTTGGTTGGCCCGCCCAAGGCTCCCATTTGGGAAAAATTTTCTAGTGTTCTGGTTTAGGCTTTGCCTGAAATCTGATAGAGTACCTGCGGTGTGGGTCGAACACGTGGCCTACATGCCTAGGTTCGGCAGGGGTTCTTGGCGTTTGGCCCTGGGTTTGTCTACTTTCTGGCAGAATGCCTAGGCCGCAGGTCGGTCGCATGGCCCACATGCGTGGGTTGGCCAGGCCCATTTTCGTGGGCTTTGTCCCAAATTTTCGGGTAATTGGGTGTTGTCAGCTAGAGGCAATACCTTGTAGGTAATTTTGGAATGTAAATGATTAGGATAATCATTAGAATGATTTAAGGTTTGCCTAAAATGAATTAGTAAGATTCCACCTAGGGTGTGGATAGAAAAAAAGATGATATGATAGAAATAATAGGTTCTTTCCCCAAATGATTTAGACTGACCTTTAGGGATAATGATAGCATCTTTAGGTCTAGGGCTTGTGTGGTTTTGTGTGTGGTGCACTGAATGGAGTATTCAGTGGCACCTTTCCGAGTGTTTGAGCCGATCTGGTTGTGCTCTCGAGGGACACGAGTTAGTAGGTGTCTTACACTTGGTGCCAGGAGTATACTTCTGGTTGTGTTTACTTTGATGTGGTGCCTTCTGGGTGGATTTGACACTCAGAGGACATTTTTGTTGGTGTTTTTCTTGGGTTGTGGTTGTGGGTTGAGCATGGTGCTCGTGAACCCAGACACTCCCAAGGTGTTTTTGCTTGGGTCTGATAGGTTGTGTGTTGTTTGTGGTTTTTCGGCCTTTGGTTTCCATGCCGCTGTTGGGCATAGTGTTTCTTGAGTTTTAAAGGATATTTAATGATTTTTGAAAAGGTTTTCCAAAAAACGAGTTTTGGAAAGAGGAAAGTACAGATTTGAAAATGGTTTTGGAAAAAGTTTTCGGTGCTTTCTGTTTACGTTGGGGTCGAGATACCTGAGGTTAAGGTTCATCGGGTCTAAGAGGTATGACACTCTTCGATTGTCATTTTGAGGCTAGGGTTGTGGTCCACTGGTTGAGGTGTTTCGTGGCATGATGGAGAGGTATGATACTCCTACTGTCACTGTGAGCATTGAGGCTCGGGTGTTGTCAAGCATGGAGGTATGAGACTCCTTCCCGAGCACCGTGTGGAGGGCACTATGAGGAGGCATACCTTGTTGTAGACACCCCAGTTTTGCAGGTCTACAGGCAAGAATTGTGGTAGCTGGGATTTTAATCACAAATGAACTCAAACCCTAGTTTAGTCCCAGAGACAATGAATGCCAAACCCAACAGTAAATGGTCTGAGCCGTGATCCGGGGCCATGCAGGCGCACCAGACAGGTGCACTTCACTGGCGCACATATCTGGCGCACCTCTTAGGCGCACCATGCAGTCGCATTGGACATATGCACCTGGCTGGTTCCCTCATCAAAACCATCAATCACTGTCGGTGCTTGGGCAGGCAACGGGGTGCACGGGGGACAGCAAGGTTGTTACAAGTGGTTTTTCTGTTAGGAGGCATCTTAGTTTGTTACAGAGTTTCTTAGTTGTTAGGATTTTCTTGAGTTTGTTACAAGTTGTTACAGCTGCCGAAGCTTCACCTATAAAAGGAGCAACAGAGGCAGAGGTGAGGGGGTCTTTTTTTGGGAGAGAAAAACAGAGAATTCCAGTGCAAGGGAGAATTCCAGAAAGAGAGGGGCTCACAGAGGTGAGAAGTGGAGAATTCAGGCCACTTTCGGCGAGCTACGGAGGAGACGTGCATCGTCAGGCCAGGTACGCCCTCCTCCAACCTCATTTAGCTTCAGATTCAGTTTCCTAGAGCGTCCTTAGTTATTCTGGATCGTTTCCAATTAAGCTAGAGGCCTCCTCTAATTGGAATCGCTCCCCGGACCTCGCCGTCGTCGTTTTGCAGTGATATAGGTGGGGTGCTGGTCCAGGGCTTGTCCCTGGTCCTAGAACCCTAGGTCTACCTCTCCTAGCCTCCCTCTTGCTTTTCCGCCCCTCCAATTCCCATTCTGATCGCTGCGGAGGTCTCCACCAGAGGATCGCTGGAATCGCGACATTCCACCGTCGCTGGAAAAGATGATCGGAGCCAGAACAGGAACGCACGCCTCCAGCCACTCCGAGCCTCCAGAAAGCTTCCATGGCATGCCCCTAGTACTCCGGAGCCTTCAGATCCACACCACGACCTCTGGAACATGCCCGTGACCTCGCTCGTCGGAGAAAAAGACGTCGACAGCAGGCAGAGCTCCCCTACACGTCATCATCCACCATTCTCGCTTATGGAAGAACAAGAAGGCTCCTCTCAATGCCCCGAAGCCTTCGCGACCTCCGAATCGCCGCACCGTAGCTCCAACTATCTCCCTTCTTCCCCGACGCCATCGTCAGAGTGCCTCGAAGGCGAGGTAAATGGGAGGCCCACTCCCACCGTTGGAACCTCGATCCAAGCCGTTGGATCTTCTCCCCTCTTCTTCTTCTTGCTTCCCATGGGGTCTGATCTCAGATCAAACCACGGGAAAGCCTCTGATTGCCTCTCCGATGGTCGTTAACGGTGGAGCTCCGTCGTCGACGGCTGCCGTTGTCTTTTTTCTTTGAAAAAATTAAAAAACATTTTTTATTTTAATAAACTTCTGAAATTTCTGATCTGTTACACTTAAATCCTTTTCTTTATTGCAAATAGGTCTTTTTCTTGCACTTAGGTCCTGAATCATTTTTTCATAAATCGCTTGAATAAAGTTTTAACTGAAAATATTGCATTATGCTCCCTGAACATTCAAAATATTGTTTCTCGGGTTTAAAAGTTTAACAAAAACCCCTAGAGTTTCTTTTCATGCATTTCAATCCAATATTTTTGCATAAAGGACCCTGAACTTTTTTGAAACATTTTTGAATGCATCTCTCTGGTTAAATTGCATCTTAGCCCTTGAACTTTACTGAAACTCTTTTGAATGCATTAATTCTCTAGGTAAATTGCATTTTAGCCCCTGTACTTTACAGATTTCACATTGAATGCCTGTTTTCTAGGGTAAATTTACTGAATTGCCCCTGAAACTTTCATGAATCTTTTTCTTGCATATTTTACCCTAAATTTCCACTGAATTGCTTTAAACGCATGTTTTAATGGCAAAATTGCATTTTAACCCTTAGGAAACATCAATTTGGCCAAAAATGCACATATTTGCACATTTGACCCTAGATTTCTTTATAATTGCATAGAATGTGTTTTCCTATGATTTGGGCTTGAGAATTTGGCTTTTTTGCACAAAGGCCTCTGGAATTTGGCTTTTTATTCAGAATTTGGCTTTTTTGCACAAAGGCCTCTGGAATTCGTATTTTTACATTCACACATGCATTTTGCACATTTTGTCGCACTTTTCATGCAATTTTCTTGCCTTTTGTTCTTTACTTTGTGCACGGTTTTCCAACACTTTTCGAGCTTTGTTTTCTCACCGTCTCCTAGATTCTTTTAAATTTTTGCATCTTTAGATTTGATTTGGCTTTCCATCGCTCGAGGGCATACAGTAAAAGGCTTAACAAAGTCGACATGGTCCCGAAAAGAGGATTATTTTCCCTAATTTGATTTTCTCAGATTTATCCAAATTTTTGTTGATTTGCGAGACACTTTCCGAGAATTTCTCAACTTTCACGATTTTCCTCATCGCCCAAGGGCGTACAGTAAAGCGGCATTCTCAATGCCTACATTTGACCCTCGGATTAACTTTTTCCCTTTATTTCATTTTTCTCTTTGATTTGGCATGTTTTCTAGTCATCATAAGCATACGCATTTAGAATAGGCAAGCACACATCCATTAGACCATTGACAAGTAGGAAACCTAGATAGACTGAGTTTTCTCGAGCGTATGGGGGTGCTTAACCTCTTCCCCATGCGTAACCAAAATCCTTACCCTTTCTTTGGCCCGCATTCATTTGTGCATTATATCCATTAGGCACGGAGCACACATGTTTTCTGCATCTTGTTTGCTTCTTGATTTTCTGGTGTTTCCTCGTCTTTCCAGTAAAAGACTAGGTGGCAACTCCTTTCCTTATCCTTTCTTATCCTTCCTTGGTGTTTCTGAGTCTAGTCTTCTTCTCCAGATTCACCATCTTCGTTGTGACCGTATCGGGGCTCCTTGAGTGCTTCCACGCACCTGGTAGGGGAAAGCCGTGCAGGGTTCCACCGGCATGGTCACACCTATGGTGGCTAGTGTAGGTGGGATGCATGCCCCGTAGCTGGTAACATCCTGAGAGACATGACTGCCTTCCTAGGAGGGGTTGGCTTTGTGAGGGTTCTCCATGTGGGAGAATTGCGGGGCGATGTGGCTCTTGCATAGGGTGACATGTTGTGGCAGTGTGGATGCCGTGGTCGCTCCTCAGTGGACTACTTGTGGCCAGTTTTGTCTACTTGGCGCCAGGAAGTTCGACACACTGTTTGTGCTTGTGTTTGTGTTTTGTGCGGAGTCTTGGTTCAAAAAATTAGGCTCTGGGCATATTGGAGGCCGTGGCTTAGGTGCCTGTTGAGGCGTAGTGTTTTAGGAGTAGTGGCTTCGTGGTTTGAGAGTAGATGCTCTGTGGCTTGGTGTTGTGCTTGGGTCCAGAGGGGACCATGTTGTGCAGAGCAGAGTCTCTGTAATTGTGCTTTGGTGTTAATTTGGGCTTGAGATGGAGAGAGTAGCATTCTCGAGCATGCATAAAGGTTTTAAAAGTGCATGCACATGGTTTTGCAAAGGAAAAGAAAAAATGGTTTTAAAGGCACGATTTTGTGGCCTACTAGGCAGTGGTAGACTGCTTGGTTTGGTGTTGCAGCATCCGAGAGGGATGCAAGTGGTTGTGTGCTAGGCGTCGATAGATTGTCCTCTTGGTTTGGCGGCATCTGAGTGTGATGCCTGTGCTTGGATGCCCTCGGCATAGGTTACCGAGTTGTAGGTGGGGTGCATGCTGGATGATCGTTGAGTGGTCACTCACGTGTGTTATGTTTTACGTGTATTTTGGCAAGTGCAGTATAGTAGCTGTTGCTTGCTAGTGCATATAAGAGGAATCATGCCGCCATACATCAGGGATCCAGGTGAGTGTTAGTTTAGTTTTATTTCTATTGTTTCGTGGTCTTATTTTACTGTTGAGAGTACTTAGCCTTAGCTACATTATTAGTGTAATTGTTGGTTAATAATAAAGATAAAACAAATAATTAAATGGAAATAAAACTTGAGGGTCGTTATAGTTAGAAAGTGGCTCTAGAAGCGGTAGGTAGTCTTGCCTCTTGGGTCCTTGATAGCATTGTAGTGGAGAAACAACGTTGTAGCTCTTTTGCTTGTGTGGCTGTCCTTGTTGGGCATACACTTGGTAGTCCAGAGGTTGTTGGTATTGAAACCAAGGCTGTCGCTGTCGCTGTGGCTATGTTAGTTGCCCCTGGTTCAGTGGCTGATATGGTATTGGTGGCCTCTAGCATTGGACCAACTGTCTTTTGGTGTGGCATTGGTTGAACTAACTAACATTAGCATTGGACTGGTTGATTCTAATTCTACACTGTGGCTTGAGCCATACTGCTGGTGGTGCCCTCATGTGTGTAGCGTAAGGCCTTCTTCTTGCCTTTTCCATCCTACTCCAAGAATGATAGATCCTCTTTGTTGCGAAGGATCTTTGCGGCTTTGTCGTACAACTGCTCTGTCGTACATCTAGGAGTATGTCTGGAAGTCGCCCATCAGTAAGCCCGTTCTTAATGCACCAGTTTTATTCCAGGTGATGACTTCAACTGTATGGCTTTCTGGGATGTAGCATTCGGATCTAACAGCCATGTCCCTCCGCCTATTGGCAAAGGAGATGAAGTCCTCCTCAGGTTTCATCTTTTTGGCGAGGAGGTCTGCAATCGTGGGCTTGTGCTGGATGCGATAGACATATTGCTGTAGGATCTTGTTTAGCACAAACTTGAAGTTACTGAGGTCATAGGTGATGAGCGTGTTGAATCACCTCAGTGTCTCTCCTTCCAGACTCTTAAAAAAGAGGAATATTGTTAGCCCATTATCATGTTGATAGGGCAAGGCATCCATGGTGAATGTTGCAAGATGGTTTTGTGGATCACTTGTCCCATCATACTTCTGCATTTTGGGCATTTTGAAACCCGATGGCAAGGTGAAAGGTGGGAACTTAGAAGAGTCAAAGGCAACCAGTGTTTTTGAAATGGTCCTAGCTTCTACGAGTGCTTTTGATATCATTCATTTGATGTCTGGACTTGGAGTAGCTATCTGCCCTTGGCCTTGGTACCCTTGCAGTTGATGCAGCTGTTGCGGTTGAGGAGTACCAAATTGAGGTTGGAAGGAGGATTGGATCATTGTATAGGATAGGGTACTCTAGGGTTGCGTAGTTGAAGGTGGGGTTGCCTCTAGGTATAGATTTGAGTGGTAGTTTAGTGGGGATTGTATGGCCTACTGGAAAGAAGGGTAGACCGAAGGTGTAGAGTATTGCACAGAGAGTGAGGTTGCCCCTAGGTAAATATGTAAAGGGTGGATTGGTAGGGGTGGTGCAACCTGTAAGACCGAGGGATAGACTGGGGTAGTAGAATATTGAGCAAGAGATTGTATTATTAGGCCTTGTGTTGGGAAATTATCGTTGAACTTGTAGTACAGTGTGTGTATTTCCCATAAACAGTGTGGCTATTGGGCCCTAGTAGGAGTTTAGGGGGAGGATCCATGGTCATTTGGAATTTGTGGGCTAGAGAGATTGGAATGGGCCATGGACTGGTGGGTTTGGCTAATTGCCCCTTGGGGTAATGAGTGTGTTGTGGTTGACAAAGAGGTATTCCACAATTGGGCGTAACTCATCCCTCCTCTTCCTAGGTCATATGAGTGGCCTTCATATGAAACTAGGGCGTTGAAGAAAGATTCGCATTGGCCTGTAGAACTACTTCCTTGACCCGTAGATGTCGAGGAGGTTGGTGTGTAGAGAGGATTCATGAGAGAGTGGTGTGCCTCTGTCATCTCTAACTGACTCCCTTGATGGTTTGTTACAAATGACTCAAAAAAAAAGAAAAATTGCAAACTCTTTATGACACTAAGCTACACCCTACTACAAGTGTCTAGGAATGTAAAAGAAAATACAGACTCGAATGTAAAAGAATACAAGGAAAATGTTTACAACTCTGTTTAACTAGTAAATGAAAGACCCAGGATTGTATCTGTAACATTGTAACTCATAAGCATGAAAGCACAACCAAACCACCCTACTAACAAGGTACCCAGATCATTTCAGCCTGACATCGCCTATGATGGAGGTGCTAGATCTCATCATCGATAAGGTAGGCGATGGAGGAAGACATTGGTCAGCTAGGCGACACGTGCCCCTGGCTGGTCCAGCAACTAAGATATGTCCTAGACAAACCAGACGGTCAAACAAGGCTATATAATCAATCAAGTTATAAAACAGAGCACATATTTTACTTGTTAAGATTGTCAATTAATTGATTTGTTAACCAGCATTCTTTCAGCCTATTTTTGTTCCTATGGCAAGGGTGAGACTTTCAGAATGGATTCTAAGGTCACACAATGGGATTTGGCTTTGGGTACCACTCCTTGACCTTCGTTAGGGTCCACCAAGATGGCCTCTACTGCGTGTTTGTCTCTCTAGAGAGGGGCCCACAACCCAAATTTTTGTCTTTAAAGGTCAGTCCTAGCAAGCCACAAAGCAATAAATAAATACAAAACAAAAAAAAGTATCAAGTATCCACTAGGGTTTATTATAGACTTAGGGAGAAAGATGGAGTTTGAAATATGCTTCTAGGACACTGTAAGTTTCCTGGTCTAGTAATCCCAGCTAAACACGAGCATGGGTGAGCGATTGGCACTAGCCCGGTTCAATCGAATCGATTGTTAGACTAGAAGGAGACTCTTAAGGAACATTAACTTTACTGTCACACGATTAGTTTCCACCTTATTAGTGGACAGAAAACAAACCTTAAAAATCGAAAAAGACCAAAAAAGAGACAGTTAACAGGAAGATTATTCAATTTTTATTGATCCACGATACTACTCCAGACTAAGGAAAAACAACATAGACAAGGAAAAAATGAAAGTCCATAGGAAAACACTCTAGAATACCAGTTGTCGACCACATTGGTGCTTGAACATGCCACCTATTACTGTGGCATCGTGTAATGGCACTGTATGAATTGGCAGTTGGATATCTAGACCTTTAATCACTAGAAAAAACCCAAATAAAAGGTCTGGAGTGTCATGAAAACCTATATGTGCAATCCCTAGACCGAAAACGACACCTAAATCTAAAAATAAATAAAAAAATGACAAAAAGGAAGGAAAGAACGCTCATGTAGCACAGGAGTTGGCTGAAATCAAGTTCCACCATGATTGCCTATTTTTTGTAAGATCCCCTTTTGTGTTTCGTTTCTAGTATGACGTGTGTAGACACCCCAATTTTGAAGTCACTTGGCAGCATGCTCCTCCGGATGATGCTCTCGTTGCGACCACCAAAACCCTAACATACTCAAGCCCAATCAAGCCCACACTAACCCACTCTGACCCAATTAAACTTGAAACCAAACAATCAAATAAAATCCACTTAAAATTAGATTAATAAAACAAAAACCTTAATTCAAGTCAAAATGAAATTAAATCCAATAAAAACCCTAACTAATCAAATAAAAACCCTAATTAAATAAAATGAAATTAAATCCACTTAAATCCATTTAAAACCTACTTAAAATCCAATAAAAATCCTAATTAATCAAATAAAAACCTTAATTAATTAAATCCAATTAAATCCACTTAAATACATTTAAAAACCCACTTAAAATCAAATAAAAATCCTAATTAAGTAAAATGAAATTAAATCCACTTAAATCCATTTAAAACCCACTTAAAATCAATAAAAACCCTATATAAACATAAACCATAATTAAAAGACAAAACCCTAAATAAACATAAAACCTAATTAAAACACAAAAAACCCTAAATTAAAACCATAAACCCTAATTAAACCCAAATTCCAAATTGAAATCCAAAACCCTAAATCTAAATGATTAAAATCATAAAAATAAAATAAAAACCCTAATTAAACCTTAATCACAAATTTAATTAAAATCACAAAACATAAAAAGCCTAAATTAAGATTCAAAACCCTAATTTAAAAAGTTAAAGCCAAAACCCTAAAAGTCCCTAAAAAAATCATAAAATAAAAACCCTATGCTAATCAAAATCTTAATTAAACCCTAAATCACAAAATTAAGGAATTAAGTTAAACCCATAAAGCCCAATTAAAAACCTAAAATTAAAACCCTAAAAAATCCTAAAAATTCCAAAATAAAAACCAAAAGAAAAAAAAACCTTAACGAAAAATCAAAACCCTAAGCCTATTAAGCCCAACACTATTTCATTCAAAAAATGTAATTCAAAACTTTAGAAAAGATCAAAAATAATTCCGACGACCCGAATTTTCTGGTGAGCAATCCCGAGGAATTCAGAACAAATCTCAGCCTTCGTGATCCTTGGCCAACTTCCTCCGACCCACGTGCGTGATCCCACGGCGCCCAGTGGCTGAGGAGGAGGATCAACGGCTCCGGAGAGCCTCGTCGGGGTATAAAGCCCCCTACTGTCGGCGACCTGAAAAAGAAGAAGAAGAACTTCCATCCACGAGCCTCCCTTCCAGCAATCGAGAGCCTTTCTCCCTTAACCACCAACTCGCTAAGGCATCCAATCCCAAGTTCTCAATCCAGCAGCCACCTTCCCAGCGACCAGGGCCACTAGAGCATCGCCGGAACGCTGCCGCTGCCATTGAAGATCGCCGGAGAGGACATTTCACCCACCAGGTACCCCTCTTCTTCCTCTGTTCATTTCAGAGCATGCCCCTTAGGACCCTCTAGGCCCCTGGAATGCGCTACAGCGGAGCAACGCTCCTCACGTGCCGACATCTTTGCTTCTGGTGGGGGTTCACCACCACCGACGAGGCTCTGAGCCTCCTGACCTCAGGTGAGGCTCCCGTAAGCCTCTCCTCTGTCCTCCTCCTCTGGTCTCCCTCCACTCTAGAGAAGCCCTGCCGTCGACGCTTGATCCATTGCGCCGTCGCCGTAGTCCAGCCGCGTCCGCCGTTCGCAGTCGAAGATGCCCCCGAGCGCATGAAGCCACCTCACTTCGTGTCGATGACCCAGGAACCTCCGCGTACCTCCCAGGAGTGCTCCCATGATGCTGCGCCCCTGCCCGAACCTCCGCAGCAACCCAACCACCTTCGTCGTTCTCGTTGTCGGAGACGAAGGTGGGAGGAGTGCTTCGGTGCACCTCAAAGCTAGCTGCTGCCCCTCCGGAGCCTCGCCGTGGCTCCCCGGAGCTTTCCCCACTCTCTCCACGCCGTTCCAGCCCCCGGAGCACCACCGTGTCGCGTCGTCATCGTCTCCGTCGCCGTTCAGAGCACCTCGCCTGAGTGCGAGGTGGGGGGGAAGCTTCAGTCCTCCCTAGCCTTGCCCAACCATTCGAAGAAGATCGCTGCACCACCACTGAGCTTCCCCAGCCATCGTGGGCCCCCTTCAGCCGTTGAGTAACCGTCGAAGTCTCGCCGGAGGGATCGCCGGCGATCCTCTAGCGATCTTCGAATGAACATATTTTGGGCCCAAGCCCATTAGTTTAGGTTTATTACTTTTAAATCCTCAGTTTATTACATTTACATCCTTTTTTATTGCATATGGGTCCAAACATTTACATTTTAGTCCCTATGGTTTTAAAATTCATTTGTTTCTTTTATTTTATCTGTGGATTTTGCATGTGACCCCATGAAGGTTTATTTTTTAATTCATAACACATTAATGCATTTTTTTTTATCACATCTAGGTCCGTGGAACATGATTTCTTTACATTTAGGTCTAGAACATTTGCATTTATCCCTTGAAGCTTTTTAAAATAAGTTTTCTGTGTGAAATTTTCATTCTGAACCCTAAGGATTATAAAAAATACACTGATCATCATTAAAATTGAGTTTTATCACATTTAAGTCCTGTAACATATACATTTAGCCCCCTAGAATCTTTAAGATGATTTTTCTCTTGGAAATTTGTAGTCTGAGCCCTAAGATATTTAAAAATCACACTGATTACTATTAAAATGGAATTTTCTTTATAATTTGGTCATAGATTTTTGCATTAAAATGAGTTTTCCTTGCACATTTTGCATCCTAGACCTCAAGAAAAATCACAATTACACTGACCAGTATAAAATCCCACTTTTTATCACATTAAGGTCTTGAAATTTTGCATAAAAGTTCCTGGATTCACATCAAATCATTCCTGAGCACATACAACTTGCATATAGGCCCTTAGATTATTTCTAAATTCATCATTTAGGGCTTTAAATGTTTTCTAGCATATTTTGGGACATTTTTCATTCATTGCATCTCATATTTTGCATTTAATCATTGATTCCATTCAAAAATCATGTTTTCACTGAGATTTAATCCATAGTTTCACATTTTGGTCACATTAGCACTTATGTGTGAATTTTGCACTTTAGATCCTGACTTTTCAGGAAATTATCCAAGTGCAATTTTTACATCCCAGTGCCACATTGACATTGGACCCATCATTTGCATGTTAGAATAGGAGTCATGATCTTGTTTTTCATCCAGATTCCCATTCCTTTTTGTAAATTTTGCATTTTGGTCCTTATGTTTGTCCTTTATTGTGTTTACATCATTTTATTGATTTTCTCCTCCATGTTTCTTGCAAAGAACATCTTCTAGACATTTGGCACACATTTTGACATAGTTTAGACCATGCATCACTCTCATGCAAGCATTTATCGCATCTGGCCAGGGAAATGACCAAATTGCCCTTGTGTCTCCAATTCATGAGCATGCACCTCAATTTGTGCACTCAGTCTTGCATAGTCCTTGTCTAAGCCATCCTTTAGAGTTTTTGCACATTTAGGCACTTATCCATGCATTTCATATCACTTTCTCCTCACATTTGTATCCCTATTTAGGGGGCCGGCATCCCACGCTTTTCCTTCGTGGATTTCTTTCTTCATTTTGTCCTTAGAGTTTCTTATCCATTATCCGATTTGATTGGCTTTAATCCTATATTTTAGATTTTTTATTTGATTTGGATTTTATCGCCCAAGGGCGTACATTAACAGGTCTGAAGGCTGACATTGACCTTATCACGGATTATTTTTCCCTTTTTTGATTTTCACGACTTTTTCATGATTCTGAGGACTTGAGTAGACTCCATTTTTACCCTTTTGACATCATTATGATTTTTCGAGGTGTTCCTTACAAAAATCTCATCATTTCACGTGATTTTATCAATTCATGTGGATTTCTCCGTAATTTTCGCACATCGTCTTGCATATCCATCCAGTCTTGTCATGGCATACATATTAGCATGATTAGAGCATGATCCAGGTTTAGCAAACATCCATCTAGCCTTTAGCAAGCAATTATACTAGAAAGACTGAGTTTCTCGGGCGTACGAGGGTGCCTAACACCTTTCTCGTGCGTAATAGGAATCCTTACCCATCCTCTGGTTAGCAGATATCCAGCCTTCACATCTGTACCTTAGACATTCATCTTTATTGTGGTTTTCCTCGTCTTTCCCTTAAAAGACTAGGTGGTGACTCCTTTTCTTTTTTTTCTTTCGTCTTATCTTGCACCTTCGCCATCTTAGCATGGCTGTTCTCTCCATCCCTCTAGCGCGACTCCGCGTCGGGACCACCCATATCAAAAATTATCTGCTCAAAGTTTAAAAGTCGATTAAAGACTTGGTCTCCTAACAACTTGATGGGTGAGTTAGAAAGTTAGACTTTATTCTTCTTAAAAGCTTGTTTCTGTTTTCGATATGGGTGGTCCATGGGCAAGAATTGACGATGATAGTCAAAGAAACATGGCTTTCAACCATATTGAAGCTGAATGGACTTTGTGTGTTCCATACAATGAGGGCAGCTCATCTTTCCATGTGTGCTCCAACTAGACAACATCCCATATGCAGGGAAATCACTTATAGTCCAAAGCAATGCAACTTTCATGTTGAAAGTTTCTCGCTTGCTTGCATCATATGTCTCAACCCCTGTGT
>JAMKQA010070127.1:0-16376 GCA_024699735.1 Posidonia australis | reverse complement strand
AAAGAGGAGAAGAAAGTTGGAGGCTTAAAGAATGGGAAGAAGATTGGATGATGGGCAATTTACATTCAAGCCAAGTATTTCTTTAATTTTATTAGTTCAAATCCTCTGCTAATTAATAATTTTATGAGGTGGTGGCTACCTGAGATAATGATCGGTTGATTTGGTGTTAAATTGTATGTATATGAAGTGGTGGTTACCTATAGAAGTGATTTGTATTCTGATCATTATCTAATTGATAAGAATTATATGTATGAGAATGTTGGATTAGTTTTGGAGAATTTTGTTGGAATTTAGTTGATTATTCAAGAGGAATTGGCAAGAGAATTTCACTCAAAAGTAGAATTTGTAAGATAAGGATCACTTAAATTTCTTTTGCAACAAAAGATTACTCTATTTTTTTAATTTCCATATTGTTTTTTTTAATAAAATTCTCTTCATTTTCCCTCTAATACATATAATCCCCAACAATTCTTTCTCACATCTTTCCTTGCTCCTCCTCATACACACTCTCTCATGTCCATGCACGCAAACAAACCCATGCATTCTCTCTCTCTCTCTCTCAAGTTTAGCTATTAATCCTCCACATTGTACAACATAGTTGTGCTTGTCGACTCTCTATGCCATGCAACGTCATCGTGTCTGTCATCCCTTCATGCCCTCCATCCTTGTTGTGTGTCTTTTACAACATTATTGTTGCTTCGCTCTATTCCTTGTTTATGGCCATTATTAATAGAATAGGTGAGAAGTATACAAAATATTTATTTCATTTCAAAAAAATGAGTATTAATAAAATAATGTTGTATGAATCTTTATTTATATATTGATCTTAACATCTTCATAATTTTCATTACCATTCGCACTAATAGTCAAGACATGATTTCATTTGTAAGAAACATAATTCTTGAGTTGGGTGACATCATTTGATATGTAATGAATCATGATTTTATTTTTTAGTTGTGTATTTTAATATAATGAGAGATAATTTTTTATGTAATGAGAGACATGATTTGTGAGTTGGGAGATATGTTTTCAGAACTAACGAGACATGATTATTTAATTGTAAAGATTTTATGTTTTTATATGTATGAAATGATTTTTGAGAATTGAGACATGAATCGGATATAATAAGATATTAATGAGATATGATTTGATAATTGGGAGACATTTTCGGAAGTAATGAGTCATGATACTTCGACTATAAAAATATCATATTTTAATATGTATTGTGACTCGATTCTTGAAGCATGAGACATTCTTCAAGTGATATGATACACGATTTGTAATCTGGAAGATATTTTCAATAGTAATGAAACATAATTCTACAACTATAAAGATATCATGTTTTAATATGTTTGAGAAATGAATCTTGAGATGTTGAGAGATATTATTTGTGAGCTGAGAGACAAGTTTTTGGAGTTAATGAGATATTCTTCAATTATAAACATATCAAATTTTAATATTACGTTCTTATGATAATATTTATATCACACTCTGTAAGACTTGATTCTATGTATAGTGAGACATGATTACATTTCTATCACACTCAGTGAAATATAATTCTATGTAGTGAGATATGAATATATTGTATCACATCCTATAAGATATGATTTAGGAGATGATTAGAGATGGGGTTGAGGAGAAAGTTGATGTCCTTGATAGGAGATGTGATGACTGATCTTTTTCGTAGATGTGAATTTTTATTTAAAAAAACGAGAATCAACAAAATAGTCTTATATGAATGTGGTTTCATATTATTTTCTTCATTTCTTTGTCATACATATTAGTGAATCTTTGTTTGTACATAGATCTCCATTTTCTTCCATGACAGTTGAGACATCATTTCATTTATAATGAGATGTGATTATTGAGTTGGGTGATATGATTTAATATTGGATGAGATGTGATTTTGATTTTTGAGTTGTGTGTATTTTAATATAATGAGAGATATGATCTTTTGTGTAATGAGAGACATGATTTAGGTGTAATGAGATGTGATTTGTGAGTTAGGAGACATATTTTTAAAAGGAATGAAACATGATTCTTCAACTGTATAGATATTATATTTTAATATGTATGAGAAATGATTCTTAAGAATGAGACATGATTTGTGAGTTAGGAGATGTGTTTTCAGAAGGAATGAGACATGATTTTCAACTGTAAATATATTATATTTTAATATGTATGAAAAATGATTCTTGAGATGTGAGAAACATGATTTTTGAGTTGGAAGACATGTTTTTGGAATTAATGAGACATGATTCTTCAATTGTAAACATATCATGTTTTAATATCATAATTTTTGTAATAGCACTTATATCACACATTGTAAGACATGATTCTGTGTGTAATGAGACATTATTACATTTTTATCACACTATGAAACATGATTCTATGTGTAGTGAGATATATTACATTGTATCATACTCTGTAAGACATTATTTAGGTGAAATGAAACATGATAAATGAGAAATGTTTTAAGAAGTAATGATACATGATTCTTAAAATCTAAGAGAAATGATTCTTGAGATGTGAGTCATGATTCTAGTATAATGAGATATGATTTGTGACCTAGGAGATATGTTTAAGAAGTAATGACACATGATTCTTCAATTGTAAACATATTATGTTTTAATATGTATTGAGATTTCATTCTTCAATTGTGTGACATGTTTTATATCCTCTGACTTCATTCAGTTTTATATTTACTTTGACTTTATATCTCATTCTTATTTAATTTATGTCATTGGAAACTTTTTTTCAATGTCTTTAATATAGAATTGTTTTAATTCAAGGAGAAAATGAAATTATTTTAGAGATACAATTAATGATAGATTGTAAAGGTAAAGCTGTGGATGATGAAAATTAAATGTCAAATGATAACAAAGATAAAGGTGTGGATGATATTAAGACTGATACGTATATTAGATTGGATTTTGTTATTAGCAAGTATAGAGGAGATGATAGTGAGGAAATGTTTGAAGAGAATGAGAACATATATAAAACTTTTAATGATGATTGTAACACTAGGTTTTTGAAGAAACCATTATTGATGATAATGATTTAGAATTAATTGTCAGTCAACTATTTTCTGATGTAACTGAATTCAAGCGAGTTCTTAAGACATTATAAAAAACATTTTGTTTACAAGTTTAAGAAGTGTACTCTTCAAAAGTTCTGAGTCACTTGCATAGTTCTTGATTGCCCTTGATTTATTTGTAGATGTGTTTTTATTGGAATCGAGTTACATGTGATGAAGTTCAATTTACAATATACTTATAATACTGTTATTGATAAACTGGCCATAGACAAAGCGCAAGTTTATTCGTGATCAAATCTTTGATTATGTTATGGAAAATGAATCTTTTACTCTGAAAATGAATTAAATAGAGATGTTGAAGGTTTAGGAAGTTGAGGTGTCATTAATAAAATTGACCATGCAAAACAAAATGTTTTTGCAAAAATTATTGATAATTAGGATGAATCTTTTGCTTTACTCCCATCATACATGAAAGAATTAACGATGAGCGATCGTGATAATGTTACTATATTGAAGTGGACTAATGATTAATTTTATTGCTTCTTTTGGACATTTGGAGTATCATTGAGAAGTTTTAAGTAACATTTGAGACCAATAATTAGTGTAGATGGTACTCTTGATAGAGGAAAATGTCCTAGTTGTCTTATTAGTGCAACAGTTATGGATGACGACAATTATATATTCCCATTAGTTTTTGCCATTGTGGAAATTGAAAATAAACATACATGGATTTAGTTCTTTGAGTAGTTGTCAGAATGCTTATATGATTATAAGAATCAATTGATATTCATATCAAATTGACATAAGGGATTAATTTATCATGTTGAGACAATTTTCCTAAATACTTTTCATGACTATTGTGTGTATTATTTGTTGAAGAACCTGTAAGGATTTATAGGCTTCTCTAGAGGAGGTGAATAGAGAATTTAGAAAAATAGGCAATTTAAATAACTTATAGTAACAATCACAAGTAAATAATACAAGTAAATGGAATTGAAGATTAAACTATAAGTATGTAAAGATGGGGATGGGAGAAATTGAAGTGTCACAAGGATTTATAGTGGTTTAGTCTTCCTAGTTTACTCCATTTTTTGAGAGTTTCTTGGGAGTTTTCCTATGTTGATCTTGTTTTTGGTTAAGATCTTCTTGTTATACTCTTTGACGAAATTCTCGTCAAGCTTCACAAAAAATCATAATTTGTATTCCTCACAACTTGAGAAGCAAAAAGGTTTGAATGAAACGAATTATACTTAAAGCTCACTAGTCATCTCCCAAACACAAATTTAGCAAGGTGAGGTTGTGGTTGTGGAGAGCTCTCTTGCTAAGACTTAAGAAAATAAGATGGGAAATGCTTGAAAACTCTTTTATATAGGTAGCTCTTGAAGTATTAGAGAGTGGGGTGTGTTTTGTGTCAAGAGGGGGTCCCTGTATATAGGAAAAGTGTAAAAAAGGTGTGCCTATTGTCTATAATGTCGTTGCAACGGTTAGTCATGTGGTACATTGAATGATTCATAGTTGTTTACAATAGACTAACAATTTGGTATACTGAAATTTTTTCGGTATATCGAATTGGTTCTCGGTTGTGAAATATGTAAGTCTTAGATTTTTGTATATCGAAAATAGTCGATATGTCGAAATATGTCGTGAATCTATTTTCTTGAATGTTTTCAATGTTTTCTACTTTAGATTTTGGACTTAACTATTTTCCTAGGATTTTATAGTATGTGAGATTATTAAAAGATTCTAAACATATAGAAAGATTACATTTACATGTTTACATAAAACTTGATTTCATAACACACTTGATCTTCATTGAGTTTAACTTAAGATTGACTTAAGTTATCTTGAGTCTTCCATGATGGTTTTTGATTCTCTCCTTTTGCACTTAAGATCTTCTTAATCCTTCATTTTTGTATTTGGATCTTTTTAATCCTTCCTTTTTGTACTTGGATTTTCTTTGTCATATAAGACACTTAAAAGATGCTCATAAAACACATTAGTCTTAAAATATGTTATCATTAAAATTAGAGATGAAAATATATACCTTACACACAACCTTCTTACGGTCAGCAACGATAGGAGGTGTTAAGTCAATATTTTTAGCTACAGTCAAAGTTTATACAATTTTTAATTTTGAAAGAAGGATGAACAAGTTGAAGACACATAATCTTATTGCATCTCAAAAGGTTGAGAGCTTTGAAGTAAATGAACACTTGGTAAATGCATTTTTCCATGGTTAAAAATATAATTTGCATTCTTTAAACTCATCAGAAAATCTGAACAATGCTTAGAGATTTGTTAACTAGCATGTTGATGCTTATGGAGAAAAATATATTAAATGCTACAAGGAAACAAGGAAGGCACTTATAATGACCTAGGATTTATGTAGTATTTTAGGTTAGAGATTTAATCTAGAATTTTGGTGCATTATACACTAGCATATTTGCATCTTACGTTTTTTGAAAACGGTAAGATAGTATTAATTTTTCCTTTTGCTATGAAAACCACCACCAAGAGATATAAGATATCCAAAATTACAAACAAACATGGAACTGAAAGTTCCCATCAAAAATAAAACATATGAAATGTACTTAGTTCTAAACAAGTAACAAAGCTGTTATCCACCACAAAAATGATGCGTAATACATTGATTAATAGGATATTAATCACGCAGCAAATACATCCCCTACAGAGCTAGGCATGTTGGGGATTGGATCAGACGAAGGAGACAAAAGAAGATCAGAAATTCCCATGGAGGAAGTAGAATTGAGGGCTTGTGCCTGCTCCATGGTCCATGTTTGTTGCATAGCTGTAATAGAGTGCAAAATTTCCTTTTTTTAAAAAATCTGTAGTCAGATTTTCTATCCATTGATGCATTAGAGAAATAATATCATTGATAATTAAGATATAGTGCTTACTACACCCTCTAAAATTCTATTATTACGTTCATTCCATATTGACCAGAATATGACTTGAATGAAAACATACCACCCGAACTTTGTAAGGTTAAAGTTAAGTGCAGGAGGGAAGTTAAATAGATCTGTCATTTGGAAAAAATCAGGATACATAGAGGAAGAAGTGAAAAAATTCCAAATTACCATTGCAAAAGAATAATGAATGAATAGGTGTGTTGGTTTCACCGTGCATATTACAGAGTATACATACATCAGAGCTCTTCCAACCTCTCTTACACAAGTTATCCTTTGTTAAAATTTTGTTAAAGAGTATCAGCCATGAAAAGAACTTTATCTTTAAATGCACCCAACTTTTTCAGATTTTTCCATATAATGGGAATCTAATACCTCCATCATTTAATACTTTGTAGCAGGAATTAACTGAAAAGATTCTATCTGAGGTTGGATTGCACACCAGGTTATCCCTACCAGGTATTAGAACAATTTCATTCAATAAATCGGTCAACATATCTGCCTGTTATTGGATATGAGATAAATTACCTTGTAATACATAGATGAAATAAACTACCAAAGTCATTCCTAAATAGGTCCATAGTTTTTTTAACTGAAGCTTTCTTATATTTTGCTGCATTGTACAAGTCAAGAAATTTGAATTTAAGCTTTTCTCCATTTCATCAGTTGTTTTCCCAGTATATGACACTATCACCATTACTTACTTGGAAAGAGGAGAAGCAATTGATAATGTCAAAACAAGCTTTGATATCTTGCCATAGAGGGGAGCATTTGCTTATAGAGGAATTTAGTAAAGTACCCAGCCAAGCTCTAGAGAAATATCTAACCTTTAAAAGTTCTCTCCATTTCAAATTAGAAGAGTTAGAAAGTAGTTACCATAACAATTTGCTTTTAAGAGCAAAACTAAAATTTCTCAAGTTTATGATTCCCCAATCCTTTTGGGCTTTTGGTCTATATAAGGATGCCTAATTGGCTAGGTGGAAGTCATTTCTAGATGGTGAGAATGAATTCTAAGGGAATCCACGTTTAAGTTTGTCAATTTCCTTTTCCACCTTAATAGGTAAATAAAGTACTGACAGTTAGTATGTAGGAATCGTAGAGAGGATTGAGTTTATTAAAGTTAATCGGCCTCTTAGGGATAGAAATTTTGCTTTCCAAAGAGAGAGTTTATTTGATATTTTCTCTACGACTGGAGTTCAGCCTCTAAAGGTGGCCTTCCTGTAGTGCAAAGGCAGCCTAAGGTATGTAGTTGGCAGATCAGCTACTCCACAACCAAGAATTTTGCAAAATCTAGTAACAGATTGCTGAGACACCAATACCTGTGAGGGAGGACTTGTGAAAGTTTATTTTAAGGCCAGAACAAGATTGGAAGCAACATAATATTCTTTTTATGTTAATCATGTTTTCCTCGTTAGCTGATAGAAATAAAATTATATCATCTGCATATTGTATATTAACCACAGTGGGTCCTCCATGAGGGAATTGGATCCTAGAGATGAGGTTATTATTTAGTGCAAGATTTAACATGCAGTTTAAAATATGAGTGGCCACAATAAATAGCAGAGGAGATAGAGGATCTCCTTGTCTTAGCCCATTAGTTGCTCCAAAGAAGCCTTTAGGAGAATCGTTACTAAGAATAGAAAATTTAGTAGTACTGATATACATTTTGATCTAAGATATCCATTTAGATCCACAACCCAGACCATTAAGGGAATCTAATAAGAAATCTTAATTTACATTGTCAAAAGTTTTTTCAAAGTCTAGTTTTAAGATGTAGCCTGGGATGTTTGCTGCTTTCATGTAATGTAAGATCTCTTGGGCAATTAGGAAACAGTCCCCAATGTATCTTCTCGAGAGGAAAGCACATTGAGAATTATCAATGATGCCATTGAGGATTAGAGTAGATCTAGATGTAAGAGTTTTTGTAATTATTTTGTATATACTATTCACTAGGTTGATTAGTCTGTAGTCTTTTATGTATTGTGCACCATTCTTCTTAGGGATTAAAGAGATAAAGGTTTGATTAATGGGTACTAAGAATTCAGGATCACTAGAAAAGTATAAGTTCTAGAAAACCTCACAAACATAAAATTTGATAAGATCCCAGAAATGATGATAGAAGATTAAGGAGAAACCATCAGGACTTAGAGCTTTGTCTCAAGGTAGGCTAAAAACATTTCTTTTAATCTCTTCAATAGTAAAAGCCTCCTCCAATAAGTTTGGATTCAGAATCTTTTTTGGGAGTAGGAGTTCCCAGTTCTGGGATGTCTTAAACCTTCGAATTTTATTAAATTGACAAGTAAAATGCCTTTCTATCTCTTCACATATTATTCTTGGTGAATTTGTCAAAGTTTCATTCACTTTGAGTGAATTAATGGTGTCGATTCTCCTACGGCATTTAACCATATTATGGAAAAGGTCGTATTTAAATCTCCTTCTTTGAGCCATTATATTCTATACTTTTGCTTCCAATAAGTTTCCGGTTCTTGCAACAATAAATGATGTTTTGCCCTTAATTACCTTTTCTTTTTCCACATGACATCATGAATCACAGCAGATTTAGCCTAGAGAATCAATGTCTTCTATTTGTGATTCAATATGTATGTCTATTTTTTCTCTCCTCCCTAACTGGACCCACCCAGTTTTTGATCTGATGCTTAAGATGTTTGAGTCTATATGCAAAGATAGCTATGGGAGATGAGGAAGAGCTAATAGAAGTGGATTTATGCCAACAGTCCAGAATGAGCTCTTCAAATCCATCTATAAAAAACTAGGACTTATAGAATCTGAATGGAGGAGGCCCCCAATCGACTGAAGTTGTATCTAGAATAATGAGGATATGGTCCGATAACACTCTGGCCTTACCAACACAGAAAGAGTGAGGAAATTTAATCGACCAATCTGTGGTGATAAGAAATAGGTCAAGTTTAACCATGGTTGGTTGTGATTAGAAATTGGACCAAGTGTAAGAGCAATTATTGAGGGATTAGTCCATCAATAAGTTATTTTCAATAAAATCATTAAAAATTTTCATAGAAGAGGTAATGCCAGTCCTAGAAGAATGCTCATGTGAATACCTTATTAGATTGAAATTTCCACCAATAACCCAATTTTTATTTATCTTTTTGCTAAGAATACCCATTTCCTCAGTGAAATCCTGCTTTAATCTAATCTCACAGGGCCCATACATCCCAGTAAGCTACCATTCAAATCCATTTGTATAATTTTTTAGTTTTAGAGAAAGGCTATAAGTGGCGGGTAGTGTGATACATAACTCAAAAAGTCTATCATCGCAACCTATGAGAATACCTCCTGAAGCACCCTGTGAGGAAAGATGGGACCATTTATTAATTTTCCCTCCCCCCAGGATTCTAAGAAGGTCAGGGGAAAAAGCTTCCTTTTTTGTTTCATTGAGTATTATGATGTCACATTTATTAACCTGATTAGTTTACGAACAACTCTTTTCTTTCTACTATTCCCCAATCCTTTAATATTTCAAGTCATAATAATCATTAAGTAAAGGAAGACAATCGAAGAGAAGCAAAGTTCTCAACTAAATTAGCATTATCATCAAGGTTGACATATGGTAATTCCTGATCATTCCTTACTAAATTAAGAAAGGTCTTTGTCTCTTCCAAAGAATTTAGAGATAATCCAATTTTACCACGAAAAGACTGAAATTGATCATAAGAATTCCAAATAAGAGAGTCATTTAGTAAATTATCAGAAGCTACATCTTCAATTGAGCTAGCAGAGGGTGAAGTAAAAACTGGTGCAGAATGATTTGCAGAAAGAATATCATGCTGTGTAATAATTTCTGATGAAATATTATTAATGTTACCTAGAGCATGCACAGGAGTAGCTGGATGATAAGTATGAGTGTCAATTTTAATGTGACCCAGATTATCCTTTTCCAGACAATCAAATACAGCAAGCACTTTCTTGAATTTGGTCATGGAGATATTCCGTGCTTTTATCCCAACCTCCACAAATTTAGATGTTTCAATTACTGCCAGGTTATCTACGAGTTGAGGAGGATTTACAAGGGGCAACTTAGTGGACAGAGAGGGTGAGGCATTGTAAATACCCTCAGAAGAAGGTGGGGTGGGGTAGGAAGTAGACCTGTAGAATTAGAGGATGACGTGATTGAGGTGGTAGGACTAGAAGATCTAGTCCAGACATTTTTACCATTCCTAGGGGCTTTTCTACCCTTTGCTCCCCTCCAGCCTTTGTTGTTCTTAAATGGTTAATGGGTGGGGTTCAACCCTCTATTTTCTGTTGAGGCTGAAGGAGGCTTCTTAGGCCATGTAGGGAGAGGTTTGGAATTTGAGGAGGAAGGTGCGCAAATATCCCAGCTACGCCTAAATTTTATGGGATAGATGATTTTGCCAAAAGTAAAAAACCTAGAATCAGGGATATCCTTACTTGGGTGGACTTTGACCCTAATTCTTGTATACCCTAGGAATTTCACTTTGTCAATAGAAAGGTCTACCTCTAATAAATCGACAAACTCTAAGACCATATGATGGAAAATATCCACATTCCAGAGATGATGTGGAATCCTTTCTATTCTGATCCAGACCCCCTCCTCCCTTAGAGTAAAAACTGGGTAGGAGTTGGGAGACCAGGGATTAAAGGAAGCAGAGAGCATTTACAGAGAAGACCTATACATACTGAGTGTTTTATTTCTAATCGTGGAAGAAGGGAATTTTAATAGAAACTTGCTTGGGGAAAAAGTCCTGCACCTCGACTCCAAAGGTGTTGGGCCAGTTGTTATAGAGGTGTTCTTTCAGCATCGATTTGGTAAGCTGTGGAGTATGCACTGTGACTATGGCACTACTAGAGAGGGATAGAAAAAGATTACAAGTGGCCTCAGAAGGTGGAAAGATGGTAGGGTTGTGAGGAGAGAGACCTGACATGTTAACAGAAGGAGTAGAGGAGGTTGTAGAAATTTGAAAGTATTTACATATCGCTACTAAGTGAGAAGGAGAATTACATAACTTACAAAACCTCCTTGAGTAGCCTCAAAGGCTACAACTAAAACACCTTCTAGTCAAATGGCAGAAACTCACCAGTGGAGAGAAGCCTTTTCCTTCTGGATACCATCTTCCATTCGTTCCCTAGAGACTCCATAGACCAAGAAAGAGTATTCTCCTTTTCGTCACAGTGGCTAACAGTTGTAGAGGGAGGAAGAAGTCTTTTTTTTGGGAGGCCAGGACAGTAAATCTTGATCCAGTACGAGTAGGTGGGGTAGAAGATCTACAGTACAGGTTATGATTGGCAGAGGAAATCTCTATGTTAGAGATATATTTCAATTTGTTGGTGGAGTCGCAAGTAACCAGAGAAGAAGAGAATATACTATTATTAATGTCGTGAGTTTCCAAAAGGCTTTTATTACAAGATAAGATAGAATGACGATTCATATCCATTGTGTCAGAAGAAGAGTCAGTCTCGCATTGGGAACCCAAATATCCCGTTGAATTGTAATCAAGGCAGTAATAACCATAGTCCACTAAATCCGATGAAGATGAAGGATTATTAGAGGATATTTCCCCATCAAAAAGAGGAGATACTACCTTAATTTTACTAATTATCGGTGGTTTATAAACAGAATAAACCCACACAGAGCTCGAGGTGGCAACAGTTATCGCTGAAAGCATGTCAGAATCTAGGGAAACCCCCCCTCCATCTCCCCTAAGCAGGCGGATTGACCGATGTGCTGATGATCGTCGACCGGTGGGGGAGGCACTAGAGGTACAGACAATGTAACACTAGCCAGAGGATCAGAGAAGGAGAAACAAGCCTCATCTATTGACATACAAGAATCCATATGCCTATTAACATCTGAGCCACAGGAGGATATGGCTCTACTAGCCAGATCTCCATCCAAGCATGAATAATCACAAGCACAACTTGAATCAGAATAATAAAACACTGAGAAACAATTATCACTTTTAAAGAGATCAACACGCATATCTTCACGCATATCTTCACGCATATAGCAATATGTAAGAATGTCAAGCCAACTAAAAGATATCTCCATAGGCTAGAAGAAAAAATCCACGATCAAATAAAATCGTATCTCAGGGGAGGATGAAGACAGAAGAAACCCTGGAGATGACGAAGAGACAGATCTAATCTAGAGAGAGCCAAAAACCGTCCCAAAAGGGGCAGAGATCCCTAAGGACCCAAAGATCGATCGTCGATCAACCGTTCCGAAGGAAGGTCTATCGAAGGGGTAGACGAAAAAACACGATCTACAGGAGGGGAAGTAAGTTTCTTCCCAGATCTGCATACCTGCAGGGAGTAGGGTGTCGACGAGGACCAGAGCTTCCTCAAGCACTGGTGAACCAGTTTTGGAGCAAAGGCCAGGGACTCATCCTCCTTGAGAAGACGAGCTTTGAAAGCATTCTAGTTGAAGCACGTCACTTGTTGGAGGAGCTCACGGTGGCGAGAGTGAAAAAAGTTTCGCTGTCTAGGGTTTTTCCAGCTCATTTTCCTTTTACGTCCCTGTAGGTCCTAATCGTTCCAACTTGTTACCTAGGCGTTGTTAGTTATTTGCATCTTACGTTAGATGCTATTAATGCTGCATCTAACACATTGCATGTGGAAGCTCAGTATTTGTAAATTTTAATTACCATTAGTGTATGACGTTCAATGTAGTATGTTGACAAATATAGATCGATTCCATTGAAAATAGAGTTCAAAAACAAAAACAAATTATCAATTATTGAAGGAATGAGAGGAGAATTTGATGTTATCGAAAGAAATGTTTAAATTTTAGAGAGAAATCAAATTAATTAAAACCTAAGGTATTGAATCCATTCACGTGAAGTTGAGAATGCATAATTATATTTATTTTGTTTCTTTTTATTGATCTAAATAATTTGATTCGATGATTTTTATCTTAACAAGTATAAACTATATGCAATGCATCATAGAACATCAAGACAAAAAATGAAAACATACAAATCAAATTAAATCAAATGATATTATGATGGAACAACGAGTATACACATAACTCTTAAATAAAATTTTCCTTAAGTATAGACTAAAAGATGAAATTAATATTAGTCTATTAAAATTTATTAATTCTATGAGTATTTTATGTAATCTATATTCGACTCACATAATCATGGCATTAAGTATAAAGAGAAAGACATGATCACATATCCCAATGCACATGAACTTCATCTCTATCCTAGAATTAACGACTTAGCCAAGCATGATGACGAAAAACATTGAAATAAAAGATTAAGAAGGGAACGCACAAGACATAATTAAGAGGAAAATAAAATTTTATAAATAAGATTGGGAAGTTATAGCAATTGGGAGTCTTAATGCGTGCAAGAGAAGAAGAACAAGCCTCAACTCGGATGCACAACTTGGCCTCCTCCCCTTTTTACAATACATGTGTATTTAAAGACTCAAGGGTGTTGTACGGAAATAAATCCGCTATGTAATTATAATTTCTTAGATTTGAAAACAAATAAGGGAAAAGAATATTTCGAAAATTTTAGAGCATTGGTTTTTTGATTCCATCTTAGTTGTTCACCATATCTTGATCCGATTATGCAGTTAGAAATATTCTTTAGAGATTTCAAATTGCAATCATCGTTCTTCTAGAGATCTCAATTTATTCTTCCATAAGCAATCCTTTTTTGCACATTTTTCCTTTCATTTATTCCTAACCTAAGTTCCTACAAAATTACATAAAAAAAACCTCAAGATGCATTAATTACACACTATAATAAATAAATACAAGGGATGAAATATGCTTAAATTTATGCTTAATACTCAGTCTGTTAGATGCGTGGAATGTTGTGTCTTACATAAGATGCAAAAGTAGTTGTGTTTAATTCCTCAAGCTATTTCAAAGAATTTTGGCGATGTCAATTGCTTATATATGTGTGTTCATTTCTTCTTCTCCTAAAAACTCTGTTCTTTCTCCTTCGACATTGGGAGAGGAGTACAACCAGAAAAGAAATCCAATGCAGAGAGGAAGGAGAGAAGCTTGCATGGGTTTACATGTTGAAAGAGAAGACTACTTCATACATGTTGGAGCGGACGTGGAGGCAAACCTCTAGCAAGCTCCTACTGCTCTAGATATCGAGCTCAGCTAGAGAATTTGGTTGAAAAGGTATTGCAACTCAGTACTCGAAGTGAGTCTTGGTTGGGTTTCATGGATATTGAGCTTTCTTTTCTTCTTCCTTCTATTTTAGTGTGCATACACTTATTTTTTGGGTTCCTAGTGTTGTGCGAGCTTCTAAGGGTCGTTGGAGCTTAAAGAGAACTTGGGGAAGTTTTCACAAAAGTTATCGGAGCTTTGGATTGCTTGGAAACCTTGTTGCATGGTGATGGGTTCTTCTCTTGTGGTGCAAGGTACACACCATGTAGGGTAATTTGATGTTGAGAGCATGTTGCATGCTTTAATGGTACCAAAATGTAGTTGGACTAGTGTCATGAAGTTTTGGAATTTTACATACTTAGTTTAGGAGTTTTCATATTAGCATTTACTGCTTGGTCGTAGATCGTAACTTTTGGTGTATCATATGGAAGACGCATGACTAGACTTGTTTTATGCCTGTAATTTAGATTTTGTTTGTTTTTCTTTTAGAATTCATTAATGCAATGATTGGGGACTTAGAGTACTTAAGTTGCCCTTAGTTGCTTTAACGAAGAATTAGTCTTATGGAAGAACTTAGTTGTATTTTCCATCTAATTTAACCTTGTGATTGTGTATGTGTGGTACACTAAATAAAATATTCAGAGGCATAGACAAGGTGTAGAATGTAGGTTTGTTTGCGTTTTATGTAAAATGTAAATATTATAGTGTAGACATCCCGATTTTGAGGAGGCTCATAGATAAACTTTCCAGATATTGCTTTGGATGTGCCAAACTCAATCCCATCAGCTAAACTAACTACAAACCTTTAGCAGGCCCGCAACCCAATTAGAAATTCAGATAGGTAGGGGAGAGCACAAAGTTAGAGCATCAATATTGAGCATCTAGCTAGAGCACCAAGTAAGAGCACATAAGTGGCGCACCTAGCTAGAGCACCAGGCTGGCGCACCTAGTTGGAGCACCAGGCTGGCGCACCTACCTGGCACACCAAGCTGGCGCACAACCACTTCTCAGGCTACTGGCAGCTGGCTTTCCACCTCCCATGTTTGTAACCTTCACCAGCGAATATGCCATGGAATCTACGCTAGGCTCTTCGTTTACGGGGCTGCCTGCATTCCATGGGAGTTAGCTTTGCAAAATCCTATATAAAGACCCCCATAGGCAGCCATTTGGAGGATCTTGGGCAAGTTAGCTACTGATTTCAGCAACCCATTCTCGTTTTCTTAAGCATACCCTTTCATTCTAGAGCATCCTCAACCCTTTCAAAGCAACAAGGATTGTATTATCTTGGGTTTTCTAAGAAGGAATACTTGGGAAAAGGTAGGATCCTCTCTTTTCTTTTACTTTTAATCTTAGTTCTTGCACTGGATAAAACATGCTATGGACTTCATAGATAATCCGTTTTCGTACTGTTTACATGAGAATTTCATGATGAGATGGTTACTCCATGTATAGGATATTCTATGTGTAAAATTTGTATGCAAAAATCTGCATTCTAACATTTATGTAAATTTGTCTTTCTTCTCTGTTTCTTTACACAAGGAACCATGATTCATGAACATACATGCTAGAGAATAAGCAGCAAACATAATCTTTGTGTATTCATCATTTGCATATGGTTGTTAAGTTCATTCACTCACATCCTATCCTTTAGAATCCCATGCATGTATTTCATCCCATAACCCATGATTTGTCATGATTTGGAACCAAATAATAAAAGATTTCCATTTGTTTGTATCTTATCATGTTTCAGTTTTTATCATCTACAAAATTGGTCTGGTTATGGATAAATCACTGATCTCTGAAATCTGGACCAGATTCTGAACCAAATAGCAGTCTGATTCAGGTTTTCTGGGGAGCACCATTCTGGCACACCAAAGTGGGCATCAGAGTGGCGCACCTAACCAGAGCACCATTCTGGCGCACCATTCTGGTGCACCAGTCTGGTCAGAGAGCAAATCACCCTGTTTGCACCCCTCTCTGCATGGTTTCTTGGATGATTTTGACTTTGATTTTCCTGGTGTTGATTCTCTGATATTACATGTCTTTGCATGCATGATTTCAACCCAAGATGGCACTATTTTCAAGACTTTTGCACTTTGCATATTTAGCTCATCGCTGAAATCTGGTAGGCTGATTGCCCCATGGACTCCTATATGGAGATTCTTGTGCATCAACCCATGATCTAGACAGCATGGTTGATTCTTGTTGCTTTTATTTGACATGAAAAGGGTGTGATCTTGTGTGAGGCTTGCAGCCCTTGAGCACAAGATCCATGTTATCTTTT
>JAMKQA010070126.1:0-17565 GCA_024699735.1 Posidonia australis | reverse complement strand
GTCTTCCCTTTGGTGTTTCCGAGTCTTGTCTCTCCTTCCGGATTCACCATTTTCGCCGTGACTGTATCGGACCTCCCAGTGTGTTTCCGCACACAGGAGTCAGGTTTTTTTCGGTGAACCGCGCCCCAGTGGTTCCACCGGCATGGTCACAGTTAGGTAACTTTGCTTTTATCTTTTTGTATTTGCCCTTTTTCCTTTTGAATGTGCATTGATTAGATACTTTTCCTTGCTTTCAGGTGACGTGACACCCTTATGCTAAGGGGGAGCATGATGACATTCTAGAGATTCCTCGAGACTGACCGGTCTTCGATAGGGATATTTGGATTCACTGTTGCAACCACTATCACTTCTAGCAGATTAGTTGGGTGCTTCGTCAGTTAGAATTTCATCAAGTGTAGCCTCTGGCTCCTCCTTTCTAGGTTTGGCAGGAGAATCGAGGCAAAGGTGGACGTGCACACCATTGGGTCGAGGTTTACGGCCCACAACTTTTGGATTGGACTTGTCATAGCTCAGCTACCCCAATTGACACCATGGCATAGGATGAGGCAGCATGGGTTGAGTGGATGGACATAGAGTTCTCTACCTTGATGATTTTCCACCGGTCCCACCTTCTTGGACGCTCTGACCTTCCCATGGGGGATACCAACCCAAGCAAGGCTGTGAGCTCCCAAGCTGAGTTACTGGCTATGTCACAGTCTCACTGTGCTAGCTGTCTCCTTTGCAACTTAAGGTTGCTGACAAACAGGCTCAACGTGAGCGCAGTTTGACTCAACAGTTGTCTTGCTTGACGGAGGAGATTGAGTGCCTTCGTGCTTCTACTTCTCAGGTTGGTTTAAATCTTTGTTGGATTTTGATGTTTATTTGTAGACGGAAACTAATTTATTGTATATTTTTCTTTACAGCCTTTGACTAGCATTACTCATCCTCTAGACCACTCAGTAGAAATTTCTCATCTTCAAGAAAAGGTAAGTGAGTGATTTTATTTTCCTTGGCTTTTGTTCAAGTTATGATGTGAATGTTTGTTGTTGGTAGATCGTCGATCTAGAGCATGAGTTCAGGGAGAGGCCTGATGACTTGAAGGGGACGATTGCCACCCAGCATATCTAGATCTAGGAGTTAGAGCAAACTATGTTAGGTGTATCAGACCACACCCTACACCTCGAGGGAGAGTTGACTTCTCAAGGCCAGTAGTAGGAGGAGGTGCGACGGCTTGTTGAGGAGCACATTCGAGCTTTGGAGGCGAGGGATGCAGAGGTGGCCAGGCTGTCTGCTAGAGACGGGCCTCACCAGTGACTGATTCGACTGTTGAGGTTGTTGAGCTGAGGAGGCAACTGGATAAAGTTCAAGTGGAATAATCAATTTTGCTTCACCTTTAATTTTTACGCCTACTTGCAATATTCACTAACATTTTAACTATCTAGTTTCCTTTTTGCGGTGCTTGGGAGCCAAAGACAGCCTTATAGCTCAAGTTGAGGGGGAGGTGAGATATTATAGGACGTATGCCTTTAAAAGTGGCACCATTTCAGGTCATTCAGTTCCTCCACCACTGATGCTTGAGTTGAGGCATTGTTCGAGTAGTCGGCATTCTCGAGCTACTTCTCAAGCTCTTTCAAGTACGTTAGTACGCCAACATCCTATAGTTCCTCCTTTGGCTTCGGAAGGTGAGGGTGAGAGTGCCCTATAGTTTGTTGTTGTTCTTTTTGTTCTTTTTAATACTTGTACTTCAGGGGTATGCACTCATTTGTAGAACAACTGTATTTATAAATGATGAAACATTTTCTACACACTTTGCAAACTTGTCAGATATTTCTTTTTCCTTACCTTTATTAGAGTTTAAATTGAACTAAAATAACCAATAACTAGGGAGGCACCCCCAAATAATGGCCATTAATTCATATTAACTCGAAACAAGCATAATCACGCATAATAATATATAAATGACAAGGCTATGATGATTGATTTCATGTGTAAACTTCAGAACAAATTTTCAAGGCCATCAATGCTTAAATGAGTTGTTAAGTCAATGAAAGACGCGACAGGAGATTCTGGATGGCTTAGAAGTCCAAAAAATATAAAACCAGTGCTCACACATGTATTTCAACTTGTTGAAGCCTCTGGACTTGGTAGCAATTGGTTTTGCATTTTATCTTCAGATTTAGGGATCCCACAACAATGATCAAGAACTTAAGTTGCTGAAAAGTGTTGGACGCAAAACTAGCTACGTCCAACGAAAGACGTTGCATTATTTATCTTTTTTATTTTTAAAATCGCCTTTGTTAAACACTATATTTCTTAACGTCTAATATAAGACACTAAAATATTTATGCCTAACACCTATCAGTAAAATCTGCAATGAAACTCAACAAAATTTTTATTCCATTTAGGGAGTCCCTTGCCCCTAGTCCAACGAAAGCCTATAAGCAGAAGATAGACATAGATTGAATGAAGTAAACTTAAGTGGAGGATAATAGTCTAGTATTAGCTTTACAAACTGAAGATGACCATTTGAGTGGAAAAGGTCAAAATGCAATGCGAGGTCGCAGTTATCCTAGATTTTTACATCAGAAGCCATGCCTATTATCAGTTTCATGAGATGGTGTTGGCTGAGTGGATCGTACCCTACTTTTTTACTTGATTTTTCATTTTGGATTTTTCATCTCTTTTTTTTGGATTTTTTTTCTATTTTTATTTTTTTTTTGAATTTAGGTTTTTTTGTATTTTCTATTTTTTGTCTGGATTTTCTTTTCTTTTTTGTTTTTTTAGAAGAAAATTCTTCCATGAAGTTGGGAAAAAAGAAGACTTCGTGGTTGGAAACTTTGATAATTGGAACCCTTGTGCACTTCCAAACCAGAAGACGCTTCAAGCTGCTTTTGGTACTGACTACCCCTAGTCCTAGGTTTTTGCCCCTTACCTCTAAGTGTATTGTGTAGGTAGGGGTGGCAACGGGTGGGGTCTGGGTCAGGTTTACCTATACCCAGACCCATCTAATTTCATGAGTCCAGGTCTGGGTCTAGGTTCTAAAATTAGGACCAAGACCCAAACCCATGAAAATGGGTCTAGGTCTGAGTCTTGGGTTTAATGGGTCCTTCAATCTTTCTTTCTTTTTTTTGAAGAAAGTAGATTTTTAATTAAACTGAAAATATTATAAATAAATGTGCTAAACAATTCTTTGTCAATATACATATATCATAAATAAAATACAACCATAAATAAATTTATAACATGAATAATATCATGAACCATTGATAGTTAAACAACACATAAATAAATATATCCAACTTCAACAAACCAACTTTGTCAATATCCATATAACAATTCTCTGGCAATATGCATACACCACATAAATTTTAGACTTAGAGAAAATAAGATTTAAGAGTAGAATAGTATATATTATATATATAGTGTAAATATTATATATTAGTCCTTATATTTAACTTATAATATATTATATATAAATCGAGTCCACGGGTCCATGGGTCTGGGTATTTTTAAACCCAAACCCAACCCAATAAATGAGTGGGTCTAGCAAGTCTGGGTCCATGGGTTCATGGGTCTCATTTTCAGGACCCAGACCCATACTTTATGGATCTAGACCCACGGGTCCTGGGTCCAGACCCGACCCATTGCCAGCCCTATGTGTAGGGTGTGGGGAAAGGGTTAGTGTCCTATAATGAGACTTTGGCTTGAAATTCAAAGTTCTAAACCTCCCCGACCCAAGGCCGAGTCCTATTGCACTTTTAATTTTCCTCCTTTTTTTTGTCTTGATTCTAGACAACTTCTTTGCTGTCATCTTTCATTCACTTCCTTTTGGACAGCTTCTTTGCTACCATCATTTTCCTTCTCTCTTTCTTTTGATTAGTGGAAAATTTCTTTACTATCTTCTTTTCTTTGTTTTTTTCTTTCATTTCTTTTCTTTTCTTTCAACAGGTGCCTAACTATCACTACTCAACTGAGGTTTGATAGCACACTTGCCAAGCGTTAGTGGTCTCGCCCTCATTTTGAGTGTTCAATCAAGAGATATTTATTATTGATAGACTAAATCGTTCCTTTTATTTTAGATGCACTCACCTCTTTTCACGCTTCTAGGCTTGGCCTTGAACATCTACATAATCACAACTTACTAAGATTTGCGCTAGGATAGCATGTCTGACTCAGAGATGTGTATGGACTTGTTTTTCATGGGTCAGAGGGGGAACTCTTGAAGACTTGCCTCCATCTCAGTGTCATACGTGTGATCACTTTTCCCACAAAGTGTTAGTAAAGTGAGGCTAGGGACAAGATTTCTAAACCTTGGGAGACATCTAGTTCACAAGCTCAAGCAGTCTATAGGCTTAGTATTTATGTTAAGGGTAGTAACTTTTCAGGTGTAGTACATTCCCAGGTTGCTCAAGTCTAGTGTCGTCCTCTCTGGCCAAACTATAAGTATTTCCTGGATATGCCATAATTATCAAGGGTGGTCCTTCCCAATTTGGTCTTAATTCTCCACGCTTGTGTGGTAAGGCTTTTTTCTCATTAAGTTTTTGCTTTACTCTCTCTCTCTCTTAAAAAGATATTTTATTAACGTACTTTCCACAAACAAAAGAAAAAGGAAAGAAAAAGAAATGTTTATTTACAACAATTAGGGGGAGATGTTCCTAGTGTAGCCTCCATAAGTAAAGTCTTCTACCTGATTGACGTCCAGCCTGGCTCATGTTTGATGGCACGTCCCAATCTTCTCTATTAATACATCCCACTCGATTCTGCCTTCCTTGATCCAATTGTAGACGATATCCTTAAAAACCCAATAGTCTTCTAAATTATGCCCATGCCTTCGATGGAACAAGCAATATTTATTCCTATTGTAGTTTATTCCTTTTGGTCTTTGAGACAAGAGATTGATTACTCAGGCTTCCATCATTTTTATAAACATGACTGCCAACATGACTGGGAGAGGAGGATAACTTGCACATCTTGGTCCTTTCAATTGCTGCCTTGGAGTTGCATGATGGTGGTTGTTGTTCGAATGGTAATCTTGCATCTAGGGAGGTTAGTCCCACTACTTTGGCCTCTCAGCTTGGACAAGATACATTAGCTCTATCACTTGGAATTCATGCATATTTTCCTTCATAGAAGTGGCCACCTAGTAGAGTGCAGTTATGGAAGGATAGTACGCATTTGATAGTCCTTTTTTATCAGTCCAGTAGGGTTTGCAATCAGTGTCTAGATAATTTGCCTTTTTGGGATGTCTAGACCTGATCTAGCTGCCATTTCTCACCATCTATTTACAAAAGTGACTCATTCTTCATCTAGTTTCATGCTCTCTCTGCTTAAGTCATGGAAAGTTGACTTCGACGTGATCTTGTGTTGATACTTGATTAAGAAGCATTCCTTGATCTTGTCGAAGCTACTGAGCTCTTCCTTGGAGAGAGTGAGGAACCAATCCACAAGTTCTCCTTCTAATGAATAAAAAAGTGGTGTATAATGAGCCCTAAGAGGCTGACTCCATTTGAAATCAAATGATGTGGCTATATGGATTGGTAGTCCCATCAAACTTTAGAGTCTTTGGGTATTTGAAGTAGGAGGGAGCTGGAATGAGAGAAATTTGCTCATGTCAAAGGTTGGGAGAGCTTGTGTTTGAACCCCTAAAGAATTTAAAATCTTCCTCATTTATACTAAATTATTGAATCTACCATAGGCTTGAGAAGTTGATGTTTGGTTTACATACAATTGAAAAGGAACCTGCTGAAAAATATTCCAAGTTGGTTGACTAGAGAATATTGGATTGACTCTTTCTCTATACTTGCCATATGGCAGCTGCTGTGGCTGCTCAAAGAACAAAAAGTTTGCCTTTGTTCGAAGTCCTCCATTCAGGTCCTTTTTTTGCCACTAGTGTCGGTATTCGATGGTGCATTTCCTAGCTATCCCTGGTATAGACCTTCAGGGATGTGGTTTACAATAGGCTTTCATAGTCCTTCACCAAGGAGGTATTGACCTTGATGGAGATTACTATGTTGTTGATTTAACATCCCCAATGGGCCGGAGTAGTTGGTGTCACTATAAAGGAAGCGACACAAGGCTTGATATTGGACCGAGTCAAGATCCATTTCTTCTCCGATGGTTGGATGGAATATCCTCATGGCAAACTCCTCCTCTGTAACTTCTATTATGCTCAGGATGTCCCACATCAAATTCAAGCATGCAATTTTACTCTTATTCTAGCTTAAGCTATTGACAAGCGTAAGATGCAGAAAAATATGCGTCTCTTGTAAGACACAGCAAACTATGCATCCAACACCTCTGTAAAATTTTACTCCTTCAATGCTAAATCGACTGATGCAAATACTATGCAATATTTTTGATCAATCATCACAGACCCATGGAACACCATTCTTTGCATTCAAACTTGGCTGATGGTAGGCATAATTCAACTGACACGTAGGATGCTAAAGTTATAGATCCTTGTTCCTTCTACATCTAACGCTTCAAAATCCAAGCGGACTTATTTTAATGCTCCCAGTGGTTCTGTCACTGACTTTAAGGGAGATTATTTTGATGGAAATAATTCTGAATGCTCTTACAAACTATTTATAGACTCCAAGGACTATATTGACAAAGATCTAAAAATAATTCCCTTTTTTTCTTTTCTTCATTTTTCTGTTTTCCTTTTTTTTGGATGAATTTTGAGCTCTATCTTTTATTGATCCCTTTTTTGCTCTCTTTCTGTCGCTTTTTTTTTTATTTTTTTTGTAGTCTAATTTTTTTTCTAATAAAGGGAATAAAGGTTACAAATATTACACTTGATGAAAAAAGAAACTTACAAAGAACCTAATACAAGTTTCTATAAAAAAAAAGGATGAAATTGCAAATGTTTTTTTATAGTGTATGTTCAATTATTTACCTTGTGACATGCATCATTCACTACAAATAAAAGCCAAAAATCGATAGAAGTTTAGACAATGTGTTATACACTAGATCTGTTGCGTCAAGGTAAGACACAGGATTTTCAGTGTTCAACACTCCTATTCAGAGAACTACACAAAAACAATTTCAAACAAGCGTTTAAAGGTTTGATTTATGCTTTCACTCTATTATTAGTGTCTTAAACCTGTGTGGCTCTTAGGATGCCTAAGGTTTAGGTATGGTTTTCTTCGGGGGTAATATATGGCTCTTTACAAATGGGATAAAAAAATATCTTCTTGGGTACTACCCCCTACCTCAACTCCTAAGAGTTTTTGGGGGAGCTTGAGCACACTTAGGTCCTTACCACGTAGAGGTAGAGCCCAACGTACCTAGATTTGGTCAGGTCTCGTGTATTCAAACACACAGTCTCGTCAAACCATAGAAGGGGGAGGGTGAATACAATTCTTAACTTGAGATTCTAATTAACTTTCACAAGAGTCAAGAGAGAGAAGATGTGACTCCTATGTAAGCTAATGACAATACAAACACTTCTCTCAAGCCTTTCACAACAGAGGTGTTCTAGACTTGAGTAATTATTTGCATAACCCAAGGAAAGACGCAATCAAATTAGTTCCCACTAAGGACCATACAAGTTACAGAGAAAACATCGATTTTTTATTTGGATTTTTGAAAAGCACCCGAAGAATAAGGTTTCGATCCCTACAATAAAGCCGATCACTACACACCTTGGTTCTTTGGGTTAGAAAACAAAGAGAAATTTTGAAAATAGAACTGAATTTTGTTCAGAGTCGTTGGATGTTGAGACTAATGCGTTCAATGTTGAACGTTGCAAATATGACATTCAACATTGAATGATTAGAAACAAGTTGTAACGTCCTAATTCCCATAATAATTTAAAATAATTTAAATTACAGAAAATTAAAAGCTAAATAGAAATATCAACTACCAGGAACCTGTGTGTGCTGCTATGAGACTCCGAACTATGTACACTATGCTAAAACACAACTACATGTCTGCACCTACAACCCAAAATCGCAAAGAAAAATGTGAGTGACAAAAGTCACCCAGTACACACCTTACAAAAAACAGCAGAAAACAAAACTATATTAATTTTTCCGAAAAAAATCATTTCACAAATCATTTTCTCCAAAACCACCAAGACTGACAAACCAGGCTCAATAGGCCGAAAACCATAGCAAACATGGCCTACACCGGCTAAAACAGCAAATAGGGCTCTACCAGCCCAAAACAACAAACAAGGCCCTCAATGACCAAAACCACACACAATGAGTCAGAAAGCCCAGTACCAGACAACCAACTCTGGCCATAAGCAATCACCAAGGTGCACTGCACTGCCACGGTTTGCCACCCTATGTAGGAGCCAACCACCGTCCCACAAACCTCCCACCTAGAGAATCCTCACAAAGCCAACCCCTCTGGGAAGGCAGTCCTCTCACTCAGGACGCTACCAGCTACGGAGCACGTGTTCCACCTACACTGGTCATCACAAGGTGCGCCTCCTTACGGTGTCCTCCACATGGTGCTCGGAAGGGAGTGTCATACCTCCACACTCGTGTTTCAGTGCTTACAATGATAGTAGGAGTATCATACCTCCCCGTCATACCACAAAAGACCTCGACTCGTGGACCACAACCCTAGCCTCGAGATGATAGTGAGGGAGTCTCATACCTCCAAGACCCGACGACTCTCAGCCTCAAGTATCTCGGCCCCCGACCTTAACCTAGGAGATGCACCTGACCACCTAAGAATGTCATCACATTCACTGGTCCCGATGACATGATCCCACGGTCTCTTGGCCTGCAAACAGAAAATCAGGAAAACCATTTCCAAAATGGGCCAACATATCTCTTTCAAAATCATTTTCGAAATCATTTTATATATTTGGAAAACTCTTTTAAAAACCTTGACAAAATTGCTCATCAGGTGTCCCACAAGACCACCACTGATGGCCTACGATCCCATCCCAAATAGGTAAAACAAACCAATCCGAAAAGCCACTGCATTCAACCGTATTTTACCAAAAACCAGGAAATACCTCCAAAAAGCCTTGCTAGACCTACACATGTGGTCCGTGCAAGTGACCTGTGCCCCCAGTTTTCTGTTAGAATTCAGACAGCTTGAGATAGGGAACCCAAAAATTCACCCAAAGTGAGAACCAAGGTGGGCCTGCCAAACAACCACCAAAAAATCCAACTAAAACATATATGGTATACCCTCGAGTCTACTCCAAATCCACACAAACAAAACTAGAATCCATTGAGCATAGCTTTCGGAATAAAATCACAAACCCAAGGTGCGCAGAGAAACCAAAAACCACACCACAGCGAAATTAACACCATAACTGCCACAATAAATCAACTTAAATTATCAATAAGTTCCAAACATTAAATTTAGCCTAGATTACATGCATCTTAGGTATTTCTACCATTTTACAAGATTTTTACTTATTGGATTGGAGGTGCATACCTGAAAAAGGCCTCTAGTGACCCAACTCGCTCTCCAGCCAACCACCGGCCACCACCAGCGACCACGATCACCATAGGAGCCTCCTTAACCTCTGGAGCTCCAACCACGCTGATGCCAAGCCACACGACCACCTCCGCCTCTCGCTCTCACTCTCGACCTCTCACTGGCACACAGACAAGGGAGGGGAAGAATGGGGGAGATGAGTGGGGGAAAGAGAGGAGAGGTGGGGGAAACAGAGGGGGTGAGGGGGTGGAAAGGAGGGATGGGGGAAAGAAGGGGTGTCTGCCCGGGGAGGAGGAGAAGGAAGAAGAAGAAGATGGACAACGAGTGGGGAAGGGTGAGGTGCGGAGAAGCCTTTGACCACAGCTATATATGCATAGGAAGGAGCAGCTACATGCATGCCCAACCACCATGCATGCACGCATGCACCCGTCCGTCACCAATTGCTCACCAGCCACGTCGCACACAGCACAATCACAACGCATCAGCACAAGGCTAATTACAAGCCTCACCAACCGGCCCACAAACCCTGGCCCCACACGGGCCCACACATGGGTCTACAAGCACAGTGCCACACGTACAGTGCCAACCACGCACAGAAACACACAAAAGGAAGCTGGCCTACAAGGTCGAAACTCAGAATTACAAAATTACACAAACGGTCTCGGAACAGTAACACCCGTCTAGGAAATAAATTCATTAAAAATGTAAATAATTACAAAATGAATTTACGGATGTTACACAGGCATTCAACATTGAATGCTTAAAGCGTTTAACGCACTAACAATTATTTTTCCAGACAAATTGACCTTTTTAATCAATCCCCCTACTCCCAAGAATCTGAAACTAAAGGAGGGGTGATTGCATGCAATTTTAAGCGTAAAAGAAAAAAACAAACAACCAAGAGATTGTGATGCCTCAAAACACTATGAGGAATTCAGCCACAATTCTTAAAAATCAGAAAATATCTAAAAAAATAAAAAATGCAAGGAAAAGAAAAAAAGGAAGAAGAAAAGAATGCTCACCTTAGCACGGGGGCACATTAAGCCGTCCAACCGTGATTGTCAATTTATGGATATGGGATTTTTGGAGGAAGAAAATACTTCTACGTGCCTTGATGCATTTCGCTACCTCGCTTTTCTCCCTTTTATTGTATCCAACTCCTTCACTCCATGGATGATGAAATCAGTGTGGTCCCCACTCTTGGTTTGATTTCATTAGCCCTCGAGACACCTAGGGAGATGTGGATGCTGTGGGTTTAGGTATTTTAGGACAACATCAACACTGCCTAAAGGTTCCTATACAGATGAACTTCTTCTTCCTCTTCTTCTCCTTGTAAAACAATATTAAAAAAAAGAATGTAGATTAATAAAGTGTAGTAAGAAATTCAATAGAGTAAATTGCAGATGTGAAATAAAAGGAGAATACTTACTCGAGGGGTTTTTTCCCCCCGATTGCAACTAAATGTATGACTAGCTAAAACATGCAAAGTATGCGTAAAATGAACATGCAAAATGAAAAAGCCCCTTTTGTTTATGATCCGTATGCAAGACACAAGATGCCCACGTAGCGTGATAGGAGCTGTACGAAGATTTAAGCTTAGAGCCTCTCTACTCTCGTTCTTAGAATAATTTCCTCTCTTCTGAATGTGTGTGGGTGTGTAGGTCTATCTTCGATCCCCTGGTGTGTGGGTGGGTAGGTGGATGTCCTCCCAATGGCTAGGGGTGCTTCTCTATTTATAGAGGCTCGAAAGATTCACTAAAGACAAAAAAGATTCAAAATTAACAAGATTACACAACTGCAATCAAAAGTTTCAAAATCAAAGGTGTTGTACGCCCAAAACTGGGTGTTCTATGTTAAACGCCCAAATCAAGGCGTTCAACACACTCAGGAGCCAGCTATGACTTATAAGGCACATTCTATCAATTAAATGGACAACCAATCACAATCAAAGGCTAATTAATGTTACGCACGATTAAGGGAATCATCCAAAAAAAGAAACAATTTGAATTCAAAATTCTCCAAAGGAAGAAATTGGCTAATGTGGCACTGCTAAGTTGCCAGGTATAAAACGCAACATAGCTAACTTCTAATGTTAGACACTCAAAAGTCAACGTTCAACACAATCAACCCAAAAATTTGTCAAATTTGGCTACCAATTCAAATGTCATTAAACAAGTGATTTAATGAGGCAATAAAGACCCCTAAACATGGAAAGAAGAATTATTTGAAAATACAAAGGATTTATCTTAGATCCAAAAATGGAAACTTTTGTTGAAATGACAGGGGACATAGTTGAGGATGTTACATGCTTGGGATCCAACGTATAACGTTAAGCACATGAAAGCATGCATATAACGTTAAACGCTAAACAATTCGACGTATAAGGTTGTACACTAGCTATATTGCGTTCAGCAATCTAGATTTGCAAATGGACTTATAGGGAGTATTTGGGTTGAGCAAAAGATTATGGATGAATGAGACATGCTATGATGTAATGGGACTTAATAAAGATAAAGGAGTGCCAAAACGTGATATATACAGGTCCATTAACAAATGGAAAATGTTCTTATGGTCTCTACACATATTAACCCATATCACTTAAGATGCTAATTGGTTAGACCTAAAAAACCAAATAGATCACTAAAATGAGCCTAATCAGAAAATAGCCTATAATACTTTAATTGATTTTATATTTGCTCAAATATATTACTAGATTTAATCCAACACTTGAGACGTCTTTGGGAGATTTATGAATGTGATGAATCTTTTATTCCTTTAAAACAACGTCGACATTGGTTGAAGGTTCTCATATTTGTGAACTTCTTTTTTTGTCTGTCCTTCAAAACAAAACAAAGAAATCAAACAAAAAATAGATTTGGCCGTTGGTTTACTCTAATACAATGAGATTACTACACGTGTATGATAAATCAAAAGATCAAAATGACACTAAAAATTTGCTTCACAAATGATGTGGATAGAAGAAAAGAGTTGAAAAGAATGTTGGAGATGGCTAGCATGATGACTGAGGAACGATGTGATTTGCGCTTTCTTTGGCACAAGGGCACACTCTCTCTCTCTCTAACTCTTCTCAAGGGTGTAGTGTGTAGATGTATAAATCCTCTTCCTCTCCTCAAGGTGGAGTGACCCTCTTTATATAAAAGTGGCCCAATCGAAATGAGCATAAAAGCTCAAATATGGAAGATCAAAACAATAATGGAAAGATATGCCTAAAATGGTAGTAGCTACAATTATTATTGTGTTAGATACAGGGTATCATACATCTAACGTTGGATGCCTAACAATAAATGTTGGAAAATTTCATATCTATATTAGATGCACAGTATCATGCATCTAACATTGAACGTCTGTAGTCCTACATCCAACAAAAAAAATTGCAACTTTCCAAGATTATACTATGGAATATAAAGAACATTCTTATAAAATTTTACTAAATTTGGAGATCATTTAAATAATCTGCTATAAGGATCTTTAGGGGATATTGCTGGATGCAATTCCTGGTGCATCTAATGTTTGGACATGAATGAGTACCACGTCCAATGTCCAAATGGGCTAAAACTTTTAGAGATTAAAGTCTAAGATGTAAGAAAGATTTTCATAAAATTCATCAAATTGGGTGACCATTTGAATGGTTCGTTGTAATAATCTTCGTAAGGTAATAACCAAAAATGTTGGACATAGGCAACTGCTACGTCTAATGTTAGACACACATGTCCTCACATCTAACATTTCCATGGTCCAAATAATATGAAATTTTCCAAAATTAAAGTATAAGATGTAAGAAAACTGCCTATAAAATTTCAATAAATTTTGAGGTTTGAGTATTTGTTGCAAAGATCTTTCCAAGGTATCTAAAGAGATAAGATGGATATTTTACGAGTAATTTTTGAAATGATATAAATGCCCTTATAGTCATGATGGCTCAGAGAGAGGTTTGATAGTGCATTCGAGTGTCAAAGAAGAAATGAGAGTGGAGTGAACGTAACGGTAGATCTAAAGGTGATCAAAACAGAAGGTCTTCTAAGAGATATCGAAATGTGATATCTACATTTATCACTTTGAATAGTTGTATTGCTATCTTATTGTATTTGATCACCATAGTTGTTCAGAATTCACAAACTGTGACACCTAAGCCTAATTATCCATTTTTAATTGTAAACCATGTAATTAATTGTAATATTGTATAAATGGTTTATTAATGGATAATCTGTTGTTTCTAGTGATTGTGAGGTTTAAGTTGGCTTTCTATGCACTTGTTTGTGTTATGGGACCAATGTGGAGTCCGATTTGAGGATACATAGTCACCTCGGTTTGTGTGTCCGTCCTTTTCTTTTTATTTCTTTCCTTTTTCTCTCTCTCCCTCACAAGTCCTCACCTCGTTCGCTTCCTTTCTTCTTCTCTTCGACCCGTGCCATCACAGCACGAGCCTGTGCCACCTCGTCCCCTTCGATGTGAGGAGGAGATAAAGAAGGAGGAGTTAATGGAGGGGAAGAGAAGCCAAGAGAGAAAAGAAAAAGAAGGAGCAGTGCATGAGCCAGAGGGAGAGGAGGAAGAGCTGAGCCATGTGCGTTGCTGCCGTGAGTCACTAGGGTTGTGTCGGAGGCTAGGGAGACATAGGGAGGCCGCCAAAGCTCGTTGGAGTCTGGCCAGATACACGTCCCATTCTCCCTTCTCTATTCCTATTTTGGGCACGGGAAATACCTAAATGCATGCAACAATGGGGAAAAATATGAAATGGGTAGGAAATTAAATGGAATGCCTGTATGTGTTGAGATTTTGAGTTTTGGTAGAGTTTTCATCAAGTTATGCATGAGAATGCCATGAGTGTTTTAAAGTTAAACTTTGAGCATGTTTCCTTTGAGAATTTATATCTTGATGCATGGTGAATGGATTGATGAATGGCTTGGGGGGTTTTGAAGTAGGCTCAAGGGTCTACACCCCATGATTTACTCGTGTTTTATGATGTATGTTTGAGGGGTCTGTCGAAGGTCCCATTCCCGATGAAATGTTTGGGTTGAGTGGGGGAAGTGTACAGGTCACGGGAGTTTTGACACGCCGAACTGGGTTCGGCATACCGAATCCCTATCAGTATGCGCTCGGATACCTAGTTTCGGTGGATCGAAAACACTCGATCGACCGAAATGGGGAGTTTCGGTATACTGAATCAGGGATTTTCGATATACCTAACCTGAGTTCAGTCTACCAATTTTATCCTCTGGCCCATATGAATAAATGAGCATGAAGATATGTAAATGATGTTTTCCCCATGTAAATGGTTTTAAATGGAATAAATGAGTTTCGGTCTACCAATTTTATCCTCTGGCCCATATGATAAAATGGAAATAAATGGTTTTAAATGGGTAATGAAGATATTTAAATGGTGTTTTCCCCATGTAAATGTCATGGAGGAATATGGAATCCAAATAATTGAATTTGGATATGGTTTTGGGTTTAAAGCCCTAAAATTGAATAAAAGTGATTCAATGTGTGGTTTAGTGTGATTTTGGGCATGAGACCCAATTTGTGGTTTTAACAGTATGGTTTTGCAAGATTTTGAGTTGGGACCCCAATGGAGGGTCATGTGTTGCATGGAAAAGATTCTTGTAACAAAAAGATAAGATGAAAATGGTTTTGAAAGGAAAACCCCAGAGTTTCGAAAATGAAATAATAATATTGTGTCGTGGAATTACGGGTGTTGGTGTCGGCAATGTGGTAGGAAACTGATACTCTAAAGAAACCAATTGTCAGATACGATCGTAGTTGTCAGAGTGGGACCACAAGGAATTGGTGTCAGCAAATTGATAAGATATCAATTGATAGATACGACTGTATCAATTGACAGATACGACTGTAGTCACCGAGCTTGAGACGGTGTAGGCTGAGTCTGGATTATTTAACCTAGTTGTTCGGGTCACTGATGGGATGTCAGAAAAAGACATATCCCTGTGCATGTGAAAAGAAATTGAGGCCTGTTGGTTGGGACGGTGTCCTCCCACACGGGGAATTTCACCACTGCAGTGCAAGGAGGTTGGGAAAATGATGTCCTCACCTACTACTTATGTATCTGGTTACCCCTGATCACGGTAACATCAATAAGAAAAGTGAAAATTAATGAGAAAAGTGTGTGGCTTTTGAAAATGAAAAGAAGTAGTTTAGCTAGAATTAGACTTGTGTTTGGTCCTTAAATCCTAGAAATAAATGAGGATTGTGTTTTAACTAGTTACCAGCCAATGTTTGTGGTTTTGGTTTTGAGTCTATTGAGGCATTGTGTTTTAAGCTGAACCTGGTCGAGAATATGGTTTTCTCGAGATATGAGAATGGTTTTAAAAATGTATAAAAGAAAAGAAATATGAGTTTTGGAAAAGAGCGTGGTTTTGGAAATAGATTTCCAAATGTTTTGAAAGAAAAAGGACTGTGAACTTTTGAAAAGAGAATGGTTTGGGAACAGATTCCCAAGTGATTTTAAAGGGAAAGGAAATGATGTTTTAAAATGGATTTTCAAAAGAAAACCATGTTTTGTAAATTAAAAGCTATGTTTTTAGTAAGATTTGTCGAGTTTTGTTGTGTATGTATTTGGGATGCGTACTGGGTGACTTAGACATTACTCACATGTGCTTTGTTTGGTTTTCAAGTGTAGGTAGGAGTGTAGTCTAGTTTCGATGCCTGAGTAGGAGCTACTAGCTGCACATTGTTTCTGAGAGGTATGTCTTAGTTACAATTATTTAATTATTGTTGTAATTAATGTAATTTACTTATGATATTATGATTTAAGTAATGTGCCCATGTCAGGGTGTTACAGAATGGTATCTGTAACCAAGCCGACGGGGATTGCAAGATAATGCGAAATGCGGCAAAGCTACGGCAGAAAAATAAATAAAAATGCAAATGCTGGAGTCACCACCTAGTCTATTATGGAAGACGAGGAAAACCAAATAGAACATGAAAAATCATGTAAAACAATAAGAAAGGTCTGCGAAAACCAGAAATGCGGGTAAGGATCCCTGTTACGTACAAGGAAGGTGTTAGGCACCCTCATACGCCCGAATAATCGGTCTTCTATGGTTTCTCCTATGCTTATGAAATGTCGGCTTTTCACCCTTTTGCTGTACGCCCGAAGGCGATATGCCATGCTATGCTTAGTGCCCTATGCTAATAGGTGCATGATGTGCAGGGGTGTGTCCTAATGCTCAGAAATATCACTCTTTAATTCGGGTCAAGTGCATAATGCAAAGGTATTGCATAAACATAATCAAAGTTGTATCATTTTGAGTGATTTCTCATCATTGCTTGCTATATGCAAATGCAAATTAAAACACATAAAACAGTTAAAAAACAAAGTGTGCCTTCCTAGTAAATCCAGGAGGAAAAACCAAGAGAAACTCAAAAGCAAAGCCATTGGAAAAGCATGATAAAATGCAAATGTTTAAAGTTTAAATCAAATGCATTAGTTTAAAGCTTGAATCAAAATGCAAATGTTTGTGTATCTTGTGCTCAAGGGCTAACAACCTCACACAAGATCACACCTATGCAACTAAATGAGAAAAACAAGATCAGCCATGTCTTTGGATCATTGGCTAAAACATAGGTTCTCCAGGTGGGAGTAAAGTGCAAAACAGCCTACCAGAATCTTACATGGACTGAACATGCAGAAGAAGTAAGCAGCAAGAAAACCAATTGGATAAGACTGAAAACAAGCATGCAAGAACAGGGTACATCAGACAATCAGTATAACACAAAATCGACCTCAAAGTCATATGAAAAACCGTACAAATATGCATGCAAAAGTGCTCCTTGACCAGTCTATGCTGCAGATGTCTGCGCCAGACTGGTGCTCTAGTGAGGTGCGCCAGACTGGTGCACCCCAGGTTTTCTTAGAACAGACTACAGCTGATCCAGAACCCATCCCAGAACCACTAGTGGCCATTATGATTTATGCAAACAAACTGATGCTAATGCTGAAAACAGATTCATTGCAGATAGATCTCATCCAAAAATCATGCAAATGATATTATCAAAAAAAAACCAGAATCATGACTGAAACAAAACTGAAAATGAAAACAGAGTGCAAAAACAGTCATGCATTAAGAATGAATCACAAAATCTCTGTTGGTTGCACATTATGATCATGCTTATTCAAGATGCATGCATTTCAGCCAA